>JABLUY010000322.1:0-33907 GCA_013306675.1 Thraustochytrium sp. TN22 | reverse complement strand
GCCGCCGCCGCCGCCGCTGCCGCCGCCGCCGCCGCCGCCGCCGCCGCCGCCGCCGATGCCGCGCGCGCGCTCTGGGTCGCGTTTGCTGCCCGCGACAAAGTGCCATCCACGGCCGGACCCGTGTACGGGTCGCAAGGGGGCAGTCAAAATGCGCGCGGGCGCCGGGCCTGGCACGCGAGCAAGCGAGCAAGGGTGCATGCCATCTGGCCTGTGGCTCCTTGCAAGGATGAACGAAAATCTCGAGGTGGATGGCGGGGCTCTCAGCTCGCCCTGGGTTTGGCTGGCTACCGTAGCTAGCTAGCTAGCTAAGTTAGCTCTTTTCATGTTGGTTGCTCCAACATGGGTGCTGCAGGGCTCGGAGAAGGCGGAAATCTACGTCGTCAAGCACACGTGGAGGGTTCGTCAAGCGCAAGCTGCAGCCACGTGACGACCTTGTTGAGGAGCATGGCGTTACCCGGCTCGTGGATGAGCTCGTGCCAGGTGCTGCCCTGGAGGGGCTCGATGGTCTTGAGCGATGAGCTAACATGCTCCACGGCGTAGACGTCGCCGGCAGGGTCGGTCATTTGGTCGTTGAGCGAGTATGCTGCAAAAAAGGGACAGGTTACGCTGGGAAGCTCGTCGCGCGCGCGGTCCACGACGAGAAGGCACTGACGCCCGACGCGCGTGCGCACCTGGGCCTCGGACTCTGTGAGCGGGTCGTTCTCGTAGTGCTCCGCGAGGATGGGCTGCGGGTGCATCTCCTTCTCGGCCAGGCGCACCGTGGGCGCGAGCGAGGAGACGCAGCCGGAGATGGGCAACAGCAGCCTGTTGACACATTTCTTCTTGAGCGTCTCGAGCGAGAGCATGGGCGAGAAGAGGACGAGGCCAGCGTAGGCGAAGTCCGTGTCGGCTTCGGCGACGCGCACGGACACACAGCCACCCAGGGAGGCCCCGAGCAAGAAGATGGGCACGCCCGGATACTTCCCCTGGACGATCTTGCGGAATTCGATACAGTCCTGGACGAGGTCCTCGAAGTCCTCAAAGTAGTAGCGCAGGCCCCGCGCGCCTTCGCTCATGCCGTACGACTGCTGGTCCATGCCCGTGAACAGGTAGCCTTCCTGATTGAAGCGCTCCACCCAGCTGCCCTCATAGCGCGGCTCGAAGCTTGTCGCCCCTTCGAAGCCGTGCTCGCCGGACTCGTCCGGGTACTGCACCGCGGCCATGAACTCATAGTGCACGTGCGCGCCGATGCCGTGGCTGGCGATGATGATGGCCTTGGGCGTGCCTTCCGTCGCGGGGGCCCACTCATACGTGGCCAGGCGCAGCCCCTGTCTGTTCACGAAGGAGTCCTGCGTCGACTTGCACACCTCAAAGTACGCGGGCCTGGCCACGGTCGCCATCTTGCGCTCGCTCGCTCGCTCTTGCGCTCGCTCGCTCGCTTGCTCGATCCCTGCTGCACCTGGCCACAGACGCGTCCACTGGCGCCCTGCCCTGCGCGCGCGCACGTGCTTAGCGTGCGCGCGAGACGCGTGCGAGAGCGTGCGAAGCGGCCGCGAAGGATGTAGTATTCAACTCGCACAGCCTGAGGCGAGTCTGCGAAGGGTCCGCGGAGCCCGCTGGCCGACGCGCGTGCCGGCGAGGTGCATCAGTGCGAGCTGATGCCAGTGTGAGTGCCGCCCAACGGCGTGGCCACTTTACTACCCCCGGGCCAGTTAAGTTACCTCATTACAGTAAGCCTTGTACGTCACCGCTAGTTTCATGGAGAGCGTCTGTGTCTGCGTCTTCGAGGCCAAGGAGACGACGACGAACGGCCGGGGGCGGAAGCATCGCATTCCCGGCGGCCGCGATGCCCACGGACATGTTGACGTCGGATACGTTGCGCTCGTGAGGCGCCTTATAGGGCATGCCGAGGAAGTCGAATACGTCTCGCTCGGAGCGACAATTGGAGGCGACGCGCGTTTCAGACTTGGCGATGCGCTCCTTGCCGCGGCGCACCGCCTTGTAAATGCCCTCGTCGCTCATGCTCCAGCCCTTGCGCTTGGCGTAGTTGCGCATGGAGCGGTTGAAGTGGTCGTTGCCCGTGAAGTAGAGCAGCGCGAATGGGTATTGGTCGCGCGAGTAGAACTTGAGGTCGAGGCGGCGACACGTGGTGTAGCCGGGCAGCTTAACGATGCCCATGTAGCTCTGCTTCTGACCGACCTGGTCGTCGCGGTTGCGCAGGAGCTCCTTGACCTTGCACAGACTGGCGACAATGAAGCCCTTGGCGTCGAGCGCCTGCACGAGATCGCCGAGGGGAGGGCAGCCGGGCTCGTCCGGCGTGGTGAGGATGATGTCGACGTCTCCCGAAGTTTCCTTGCCGCGGCGGTATGAGCCGCCGACCTCGATGACAAGATTCTTTTGGGGCCAGCGCATGCGCGCCGTGGTTTCGACGAAGGCGCCAATGGCGCGCACCTCCTCGCGCGGAATGCGCTTTTCGATATCCTCAAGGTGCGCGATGCCGATACGCTGCACGCTGTTGAGCTTGGACGGGTCCCGGCGCAGGTCCTCCACGGATTTGTAGCCCAGCTTGTACAGGTCGTTTGCTGCCTTGTGACCAATGCCATGCACGCGACTAAGGTCCAGGAGCGCCCTGGCCCACTCGTCCTTCCAAAGTTCTTCGGCACGTTTGATGAAGCCCACTTCCAGCACCTCATCGACCATGCCCAGGATCTTGGCTCCGAAACCGCGGAAGGACTTGAGGTCGCGCGAGCTGGTCACCTCAAACTCGAGCGAGCGTAGCGTGTCTACCACGCGCTTGAACGAGTACAAGCGAAACTCGTTCTGCTCCATCTTGTAGTAGTCGACAAGTGACTGAAAGGCGTCTGTGAGGCGCGTGTTCATATTGGGCCGAATAGCGGCGGTGCCAGACTTGAAGCAAGCATACGAGCTCCGCACGTCGCGGCGCGGGCGCTTGCTCCCGACGCTGGCGCCCTCGGCAGCGGCGGCGGCGCTACCGCTACCGCTGCCGCTGCCGCTGCCGCTGCCGCCCGCGCGGGCGCGCGAGGCTGCCGCGTTGTACTTGGGGATGCTCGGCGGCGGGTACTCGGGCAGCCCTAGGTATTTGCCCTGGAGCTGGAAGGCGGAGCACAGCTTCTGGTAGCGCTTGGGCAGCGAGAGTAAGAGCGCGTCGCCATCACGCGGCCCCTTGTCGCCTTTTTCGTCCTCCACCTCCGCTGCCCCGCCGTTGCGTTCCATCTCTACCCATGCGCGAAAGTCGGCGCTCGAGTTGGACACTTCGGAGGCGCCGAGCGCGGCGATCGCCTTACAGCGGCGCCAGTCCATCTCGTCCGTGGTCTCGGCCGGAGGACGGCCGTTCTCGTTAAACGCCTGGAGCCAGGCCGTGGTGACGAGCGGGATGCTTTCAAGGCGGTCCGACGCCACGTGCAGCTGGCCCTCGTTGCCCTCGAGGGCCCACTCGCGCACGTTCTCTACATTCACATGCAGCGAGACCACCACGTGCGTCACGTCGCTCGCGAAGACCTCTGTGGTCTCCACTCCCCACTTCCTGTGCAGCTGCGTGCGCGCGAGCCGCACGTACGCCTTGCTCAGGTCGCGCCCGCGCGGCATGAGCGCAACCTTGACCATTGCTGCCGCTGCCGCTGCTTGCCGCCGCTGCGTAGAGCTGGGCTGGCCTCCACGCGCGCGCGGAGGTTGGTTGGCCTCTGCGCGACCGGCGCTCCCGCGCCCCGCACCCCGCCCGCCGGCGGCGGCGCGCCTCTGGTTTGTGGGACTGCTGGGGGCTGACAGACAGCACACGAGCGCCCCTCGAAGGCCTGGCGGCGCGGCGCGGCCGAGTACGTGTGGTACCAACCAGGGACCAAATCAAAACAAGGCAAGACAAGGGAGGTGCCGACTCGGAGTGATGAATGGATAAAAGTTTGCCGACGAAACTCGGAGCGTAAGAAGCTTTGCATCATGATGCACGTCAGAACCCTGGTTCACTCAAATCGGAGCGACCGTGGGAGCAGGCCCCTCGTCGGCCGACTCTGCGGTGGCCTCGGGAGCGTCAGCGGCCAGGGGCAGCCACTCAAGAACTCTTTTGAGCAGCTTGGCGTTGCCCGGCTCGTGCACCATCTCGTGCCAGAGGTGCGGCTCCTCGAGCATCTCAAGCGTCTTGAGCGTGGAGCTGACATTGTCAACAGCGAAAGCGCTGCCGGCCGGGTCGGTGAACTGGTCGTAGACGGAGTGCGCCGTGAAGAGAGGGCACTTGACCTTGTGCATCTCCTTGCGCGCGCGATCCACGACGACGAGGCACTGGCGCGCGACGCGTGCACGCACCATGCTGGTCGTCTCGGTGAGCGGATCGTGGCCAAAGTGGTCGGCGAGCAGCTTGGCCGGGTGCACCTCCTTGTTGGCCACGCGGGCCGTGGGCATGAGCCACGACACGAAGCCCGAGATGGGCAAGAGAAGCTTGTTGATGGGCTTTTGCTTGAGCTGCTCGATGGAGAGCATGGGCGCGATGAGCACCAGTCCGGCGTAGGCGAAGTCGTCGAACTGCACGAGCCGCATCGCGACGCAGCCCCCCAAGGACGAGCCCATTACATAAATGGGCGTGTTCGGGTACTTTTCTTGCACGGCCTTGCGGAACTGCACATGGTCCGTGATGAAGTCCTCGAAGTCCTCAAAGTAGTGCACCAGGCCGCGCGCGCCCTCGCTCATGCCGTACGACTGCAGGTCCATGCCGGTGAACACGTAGCCCTCCTTGTTCAGCGCTTCCACCCAGCTGCCCTCGTAGCGCGGCTCGAAGCTCTCCGCCTCCTCGTACCCACGGCTGCCGTCCTCGTCCGCGTACTTGGTGAAGTTCAGGTACTCATAGTGCAGGTGCCCGCCCACGCCGTGGATGGCCAAAATGACCGCCTTGGGCGCGCCCTCCGTCTTGTGCTCCCACTCGTACGTCGCCAGCTTCAGCCCCTGCAGGTTGACGAAGGACCCCTGCTTCGACTTGCACGCGTCGATGTAGCTCGGCTTCGTCACCGGCATGGTGCCAGCTGTTGCGGAACCGCCGCCGCCGCGCGCTCGCTCGCTCGCTCGCTCGCTGCTCTTGCTCTTGTCCTGCAGCTGCTCGCGCCACGGCTTGCGCTGCCTGCTCCCGCGTGCGTGCGCGCGCTAGAGCGTCCGCCACGCCACGACGAGCGGACGAGGTAGGGTAGAGACTTTGGTTTGATGAGAAAGACGCGACACTCTGGGGCGAAAGAAAAAGATGACGCAGCGCGCGCTCCCTCAATCGCCATGTCATGTTCGAGGGCCCGTGCTTGCTGATCAACAGATCAGCCAGCTGCAACAACACTCTCCTTCGGCACGCAGGATGCAACTTCTAAGAAATAATAAAACAGGAAGCAGTCGGCCAAGAAGACTCGAAAGGAGGGAGGCTCGAGAGTCATCGAGTCATAAGGCACAACCTTACGTTTTAGCATCGCCTCGACCCCCAGTTCGTTCTGAAGTCAACACCGGCGCGTAGCGTAGCGTGACGTAGCAATACGCCTGCTGATGCAGCTCGAGGATGGCCTTTCCTGTCGCGTCCTCCGAGTCGTCCTGGGGCCCCTGCTCGTACAGGTTGGTTGACGCCGTGGCGGAGCCGGCCGGTGCCGGAGCTCGTTCGTCTCCAAGACGCAGCCTGCCAGAGCCGCAAGCCAAGCCAGACGCGCGGCGTGGCAGCGCGGCGGCAGCGGCGGCAGCGGCGGCGGCGGCGGCGGCAGCGGCGGCGGCGGCAGCAGTAGCAGCAGCAGCGGCGGCCGCGGCCGCGGTAGCGGTAGCGGCAGCAGCAGCTGGAGCAGCAGCAGCGGGAGCAGCAGACCGGAGCGTCGAGATGGCGGACATCCGGCTGTCGGAGGACGCCAAGGAGAGGCGCAAGAACGAGGACCTGGCGGACCTGTACGCGATCATCAAGGCGACGCAGCACCTAGAGCAGGCGTACGTACGCGACGCGGTGACGTCGGACGCGTACACGGACGCGTGCCAGCGGCTGATTGCCCAGTTCAAGACCACCGAGGCGGCCATCGCGTCAGACCCGAGTTTCCCGGGCACGGCGGAGTTCATTCGCAAGTTCAAAATGGACTGTCCGCTCGCGCAGGAGCGACTTCTGCGCGCGGGCGTGCCGGCCACGGTCATTTACGCGCACGCCGACAAGGAGAAGAGCAAGGAGGCGAGTCTGGTGATGGAGGCGACGCAGTGGTTCATCACGGCCATGGACGTGCTCAAGCTGGACCAGCGCGCCGTGGACGAAGTGCAGCCGTCGATCAGTGACCTTGTGAAAGTGCTGAACCGCTGCGACACCATTACGCGCGGCTTTGACAAGTCGAAGCTGCAGAACTGGCTCATCGACCTCAACGGCATGCGCGCCTCGCAGGAGCTGGACGACGACCAGGTGCGCCAGCTCCTGCTAGACCTAGACACGGCGTACGCGAACTTTAAGGCCTCGTTGAGCTCTGGGTGAGCGCGACGGCTGGCCAGTGTAAGAGAACGACACTCCGAATACCGCCCGCGGTCCAAGGTCCTGATGGCCGTGCAGCTGTCGTGGACACAACCGTCTCGTGTGCTGGTTTGAAGCTGCGCCAAGCTGCAGCATCGGCGTCGGCGCGCTCGTTCAAAGCACAGCGAACTGTATTTTCTTTTTTCCAAAGCTTCGGCTGTGCCGACGTCTTTTGTATTTTCATTTCGTGGCTGCGAGACTTCCGAGTCGTTCGTCATTGCCTTTTTCAATTTCCCTCCTCTGTGGGCTTCTTGCTCCCAAACCCCCCCCCCCCTCCCAAGGCTCGGGTACGGGTCGCGATATCTTCTGTTCTTTTCCGTAGACTTCGTTTCCCTTGGCTCGTCTTTGTTCATCCTACTTGGTTTTCTTGGGCTCCGCCGACGTGTCCTCCTCTGCCTTGCCCTTGGCGTCCGTGGCCCCATCCGTGGCCTCGTCGGTCGCTTCGTCGGTGACCTCGTCCGGATGAGTGATCTCTTCCTCCTCGTTGACGGAAAGGTAGATCATGTAGGCGAACACAGAGAAAACGATCACCGTAGTGACGAGAACGAGGCCGCTGTACGGTTGCGAACGCTGGAAGGTACGGTAGGAGCGCTTGACCTTGAGGATGAGATCGTTCTCGTGTGGCTTGAGCTCGCCGCTCAAAGCCTTGACGAGGAAATCCTCGATATCGCGGTCTAGCTCGGCGTCCTCGTAGAAGACATCGTTGCTCGCATCAATGAGAAGGAGGCGAGGCAGGTCGTCCACAAAAATGTTGTGGTCCTCCAAAAAGGTCGACCACCTGCGGCCGTCAATGCTCGCGAACACGAGACGGTTATGCACGTCGGCCGGGAGGGTGAGGGACTTGCCGCGCGCCACCGTGTGCAGGACATTGGACAGCTGGGCAGATTCGGCCGGCTTACCCTCATTGTCCACGGCGCCCAGGAGTAGCATGCGGTCCGCATGGTGCATGAGTTGAAGGAAGTTGTGCTTGCCGAAGTCAGCAAAGGTAGGCACATTCTTGAGCGCGAGCCACTCCTTCACGGCCTCCACGTCGGACATGTCGCCATGGTAGGCCTCCGCGGCCTCGTCGATTTCGTAGCGAACGAGCGCGGGCGAGGTGGCCCCCGCGCACGTGTCTGCACCGGCACCGCAGAGCGCCTCCCAGCAGTCGAGGGTCTCGCAGGTGGCCGCAAGGAGGTTGGGCCGCAAGCCGCGCGCCGCCTCGGAAACGGCGACGCGCGCCTCCTCGCTCACGTCGGCCGCATCCTTGGCGACTAGCACGAAAGAGACCGGCTCGTGCTCCACGTTGCGCTCGGTGCTGGACTCGTGGAGCCAGGCACGCAGCGCATCAGCCGTGTCAAAGGGCCGCAGGGGCACCGCGAGCATGCGCTCGCCGAAGGCAATAAAGGAGTGCAGGTCCCTGCCGGAGCGATACTCGATGACCTCCTTGCCGTCCTCGAGGTAGAAGAGGCGCGGGTAGCTGCTCACGTTGAAACGGTCCTTGAGCCGTCCTTGCTTGGTCGCGTCCACCGTGCCGATGCTGATCGCGTCGCGATAGTACAGCTCCGCAACGTCCTGCACGATGGGCATGGTGTGCTTGCAGTGTCCGCACCACGGCGCGTGGAACATCACAAGCCACTTGCCCTTTGCCACCTCATCGTCAAACGAAAAATCAGTGAGCGTCTTGAGGCCGTGCTTTTCCAGCTTGCCCAGGGCCCCGGCCGCCGCCGCCGTGTGCTCCGCGGCCAGCGCCGCCAGCGCGAGCCCCGCCAGCACGGCACGCGCGAGCCTCGTCATGCTGCCGGACGCGGGACGCGGACGCAGACCGAGTCTCTCTCCCTCCCCTCTCTCCAGCGCGAGTGCGTGCGCCGGCCGTCGAGCTCGCTGGGCTGCCGCTGCGGTTGCCGCCGCCGCCGCCGGGCTCGGCCCGGGCGCAGACGCGGCCTCGGACTGCGCCTCGGACTCCGCCCCGATGAAGGTTTGCCTGCTGCCTGCCTGCCTCTGCCCGGCTGGCACTGGCCTAGCTGACGTTCCGCCGTGCGCGGCAGGCCGCCACTGCACTGCGCAGGCAGCCCGCGCCTCGGACTCGCAGAAGAGAATCGCGCGCTCGCGGGCGGCCATGGCGCTCGCGCTCGCGCAGGCGCAGGCGCAGGCGCGCTTTGCGGCGGCGCGTTGCGGCGCGGCGCCCGCGCTGCGGCCCGCCCTCGCGGCCCCGCGGCGCAGGGGCCCGGCATGGCGCGCAGCGCCGGCAGCCACAAGCTCGCGGCGGTGGTGCTCGAGCAGCAGCAGCGGCGGCGGCCAGGGCGGCCAGGGCGGCGGCGAGGTTGGCAAGGGAGGCGAGGGAGGCGAGGGCGCGGTGACGGTGCGCACGCGGTACGCGCCCAGCCCGACGGGCGCGCTGCACCTGGGCGGCCTGCGCACGGCGCTCTTCAACTACCTGCTGGCGCGGCGCGCGGGCGACCAGGGCGAGTTCCTGGTGCGCATCGAGGACACGGACCGCACGCGCACGGTGCCGGGCGCGGCGGAGGACCTGCTCCGCACGATGGAGCGGTTCGGGCTCAAGCCGGACCAGCCCGTGGAGAAGCAGTCGGACCGCACTGCGCTGTACAGGCGGCACGCGGACCAGCTGCTGGCAGACGGCCACGCGTACCGCTGCTTTTGCTCGCCGGAGCGGCTGCAGGAGGTGCGCGCGCAGCAGACGCGGCGCGGGAGCCAGTCCTCGTACGACCGGCGGTGCCGCGGCGTCTCGGCCGAAGAGTCCGAGCAGCGCGCAGCGGCCGGCGAGTCCTTCACCGTGCGGCTGCGGGCGCCCTTGACGGGCCGCACGCTCGTGGAGGACATGGTCTGCGGGCAGGTGAGCTTCGATAACAAGGTCATGGACGACCAGATCTTGCTCAAGTCGGACGGCTTCCCGACGTACCACCTGGCGTCGGTGGTGGACGACCATGACATGGAGGTGACGCACGTGGTGCGCGGCGAGGAGTGGCTGAGCTCGACGCCCAAGCACCTGGCGCTGTACGGCATGTTCGGCTGGCAACCACCGGCCTTTGCGCACCTGCCGCTGCTGCTCAACAAGGACAAGTCCAAGCTGTCCAAGCGCAATGCAGACACGGGCGTGAACGAACTGCTGGACGGGAGCGGCCCGCACAGTGGTTACTCGCCCATGGCCGTGCTGAACTTCGTGGCGCTCCTCGGGTGGAGCCCCGCGCAGGCCATCATGCAGCAGGCGCGCGAAGCGGCCGGCGACGACGTTTGGAACTTCGAGGAGCTCGAGGGCGACGATGCGCGCGAGTCTGTTGTCTTCACCGACCTCGACACGCTGGCGTCGGTCTTTGACCTGGAGCACGCCACGCGCAAGGGAGCCGTGGTGGACCCGGACTTTTTGCACTGGCTCAGCGGCCAGCACGTGCGCCGCACGGACCGCGCCGCGCTGGTCGCGACGGTCCGCGATCAGCTTCCCTGGGACACCTCGGCGTGCTCGGACGCCTACGTGAACGAGGTGCTGGACCTCATCCTCTTTCGCGTTTTCCGCGAGCGCGAGTTCGGGCCGGTTGTGCGCCCCTTTCTCGCGCCTCTAGGACGGCCGGATCTGGTTGTGGAGGGCGAGTCCGCGCCGGACCAGGTGGGGTCGGCGTCGGAGGCCGCCCACGTGCTCGAAGCTGCCGTGGAGGCGCTCTCGGGCCTGGACGCCTTTGACGCCGCCTCCGTGAAGAAGGCGCTCAAGGGTCTCCCCAAGCGCATCGCGCTGGTCCGCGGCACCAAGCCCAAGGTGCCGGCTGTGATGCTTGCGGTACGCTGGGCGTCCACAGGGTCCACTGTTGGCGCCAGTCTGCCCGAGACGCTTGCGCTCATCGGCAAGGATCGCGTCTTGGAACGCCTCGAACATGCCAAGGGAGTGCTTTAGGGGCAAGGGAGTGCTTCCGAGGACTCGCCGTGTTTGCGAGGAGGACAAGGAGGAGGAGCTCTCCCCCCCCCCAAATCAAGGCCAGAATTCTGCCTGTGAGTGAGACTTCAAAAAGCACCAGGGTTCCGACCGCCGCCAAGAGCTACTACACCACCTCCCTGAAAGGGCGAGACGAGACTTGGGGGGAGAGTGAGGGCGCCTGGCTCGTTCCTTCAGCTAGCGCAAGCAGGTGATGGCTCGCCAGCGTGCCAGGCAGGCAGGCAGGCTAGCAAGCAAGCAAGCTAGCTAGCTAGTGGCTGACTTCGTCAGACAAATAGACGGACAGAGGGACAGACAGAAAAAAGAAATGAGTGAGATGCAGGAAATCATCATCTTCTTCAGAGTGCGTCAGAGGTGCTTGGGCATGCCCGTGTGCGGTTAAAACGCGGCGAAAAGGGCCGCCTGTAGCGCAGGAGTTCGCCGTAAGCTTAGTAGTTGCCGCTGCCGCCGCCGAGCAGGTCGACGTCGTCCGGGACGGCGCCGCCCTCCTCCTCCTCCTCCTCGACCTCCGGGGCGTTGCCGTTGGAGAGCATCTCGGAGCCGTTGACGATGGCGTGGAGCTGGTACTCAAACTGCTTGGTCGGGTTGCTGCCGCGCACGAAGTTCTCGAGCCAGCGGATGGTGCCCTCCTTGTCGATGATGATGGCAAGGCCGACACCGACGACGGCGCGCTTGAGCGCGGTCTTGAACTCGTTGTTGACCTGGTGCTCCGGGTCGAAGGCCATCTGGAAGTCGCAGCGCTGGGTCACGCCGGCCTCGCCGTTGGGGCCCTTCATCTCCGCCATGAAGGCGCCCTGGTACTTCTTGAGCCACTTCTCGACGTCCTCGACGGTCTGGTCGCGGCTGATGGACACGAAGTTGGCCTGATCCTTGTACTTGGCGTAGATGTCGCTAAGCACGGCGAGCGTCACGAAGTCGCTCTTGTTCAGGTTGCAGTGCCAGGTCACCACCACCGGCTTGCCCTGGCCCACCTCAAAGGCCTCGCCGTTGAAGAACTGCAGCGGCGCCAGCGACGGCGCCTTCTCGCCCAGCGCGGGGTCGTCGTCGTAGCACAGCATCTCCTTGGCCTCGTCCGGCAGCTCCTCGGTCGCCGGCGGCTTGGCCGGCGCCGCGGCCGCCTCGCCGCTGCCCAGCTGCTCGATGATCTCGTCCTTCTTGGCGTTCTCCAGCTCCAGGTCCTTCACCTGCTGCTCCAGCGCCTCCACGTTCGTGTTCTCCGCCATCTTGCCTGCCTGCCCGCGCGCGCCGCTCCTGCTGCTGCTGCTGCTGCTGCTGCTGCTCGTGCCGTTGCCCTTTTCCGACTGCGCCGCGGCCGCCACCTCAGCGGGCGCGATCGAGAGAGATCCTGCGGCCATCCATGGCACGGGGGCATTTGCGAACTCATTTCCACCCATGCCTTGGAGGCTCCTATTCGGTTGCTATAGACGCTCTATCAGGAACGTAAATATGTGTCTATAATACTCCCTCGCCGAAGATGCTTACCATCAAGCAGGTATCGAGGCGGCGCAGCGGCGGGCAGCGGAACGCTGATCTGATGACGGAGAGACAAAGCGGCCAAGTGCGTTCGTTGTGTGATCTCGATGCACGATGCGATCTGACGAAAAGCAACTTTCATTCCACGGACGCGATGCATGTTGTGAGCGGACTTACGCGCTGCCAGCCAGGCCAGTGAAGCATCAAAACCAAACGAAGCAGGTTTTACTTTACGTGCGCCCATGTTGTACCAGTAACTACACAAGAAAACTTACGAGACGGTGGCGTTGGTGTTAGTTAGAGCAAACGAACAGCTGACCAGTTTCCGACTTCATGTGCCCATCTATCCAAGAGTAGGCAAGATGTCAGTCACCTCGTCAGATCTGAGCCTGACTCACATTCAAAGCGTTCTCTCTAGCCTCTAGCTAGCTAGGCTTACCGTAGAGAGCTAGCCGCAATTAAAGCTGGCGATCCTGGACAGAGTGGCTTGGGCTCTGGCTTGGGTCTGGCTTGGGCTCTGGCTTGGGTCCTTTTGGCTTGGAATCCCTCAATCTGAAGGGCTTGGTGCACGTCGAGCTCAATCAGAAACGAGTGTCAATGAAATAAAGAGCGGGTACGCCGTGCTACTTGTCATGCCGCAAGCCATGCCGTGCTGTAACGTTACTTACGTCATGCCGCACGCCAGGACTCTGATGACGATTGCCGATGAGGTTCAAGTTGCGCCGCGGGCGGGATCGGGAGGCGGCCTAACGCGCGGAAAGAGGCCCATCTGAGCGAAGCTTCAGTCCCGCGAGGCAGGCAGGCGGCTGCGCGCGGCGCGGCGCGGTTGCGGCAGCAGAGCGCGCGCGCGAGGGCTGCGGCGGCGGCAGCGGGGCGCGAGAAGGGCGCGGCGGCGGGCGCGAGCGAGCCCGCGGCTGGGGCGGCCTGTTCGTGCCTGTCAGCGAGCGCAGCGCGGCGCGGAGCGGCGCGGCGTGCGGCAGGATGGCGGCCGGCAAGAAGGGCAAGGAGGCGCGCGGCAAGGATGCCGGCAAGGACAAGGACCCGGCGGCGGAGGAGGGCGTGAAGAAGGATGCGGAGGGCGGGAAGAAGAAGGCGGAGCCGGAACCCTTCGTGGCGATGGACGCGCTGCACGAGAACCTGCTGCTGCTGGAGGCGTCGGTGGCGAGCAAGGACGATAACGGGCTGCGGCGCGTGCTGCGCAAGAACACGCCGATCCGGCTCAACATCGCGCTGGAGGACTTTGGGCTGGTGCTGGACGTGTGGGTGGCGCCCGGGAACGGGCTTAACAAGGAGATGCACTCGGACCTGAGCGCTGCGGCGCGCGGGCGCGGCAAGGAGGTAGAGCCTGACGAGCCGACGCGCGAGCTGCTGGCGAAGCGGCGTGAGGCGTTCGGGCGCATGGAGCCGCGCGAGCAGACGCTGCCGGAGACGGAGGCCTATTTGAGCCTCTTCATCGCGCAGGCGCTGCTGGACGCCGGGCGCGTGGAGCAGGCGCGCGACTGCACGAGCAGGCTGCTGGAGATGATGTCCGGGGAGAACCGACGAACGCTGGACATCTTCCAGGCCAAGGCGTTCCAGCTCAAGGCACTGTGCGCAGAGAAGCTGGGCGAGCTGGGCGCGCTGCGGCCGGAGCTGCTGGCTGCGCACCGCACGGCGTGCCTGCGACTGGACGAGCAGGGCCAGGCCGCGCTCGTGAACCTGATCTTGCGCAGCTACACTGAGGCGAACCTGGTGGACCAGGCCGTCAAGTTCGCTTACAAGGCGCACTTCCCGGAGACGGCGTCCAACAACCAGCAGGTGCGCCACCTGTACTACATGGGCCGGCTCGCCGCGCTGCAGCTGGACTACTCGGTTTCCTTCCAGAAGCTGACGCAGGCCATCCGCAAGGCGCCGTCCACGACGGGGCTTGGCTTTCGCATCGCGCTCCACAAGCTGGCGGCCATCGTGCAGCTGCTCATGGGCGAGACGCCGGAGCGCTCCTGGTTCGCGCAGCCTGAGATGGAGGCCGCGCTCGCGCCCTACTTTGAGCTCGTTCGCGCCGTGCGCAACGGTAGCCTCTCGGACTACGACCGCGTGCGCGAGGCGCACGCCGAGGTTTACGCGCGCGACAAGCTCGCCACGCTGGTTGTGCGCCTGCGCAACTCGGTCATCCGCACTGGCCTGCGCCGCATCAACAAGTCCTACTCGCGCATCAGCTTCAAGGACATTGCCACGCGCCTTGCGCTCGACCAGCCCGAGTCCGCCGAGCTTGCCTGCGCCAAGGCCATCCGCGACGGCGTCATTGAGGCCACGCTCAACCACGAGAAGGGATTCATGAAGTCCTCCGACGTCATGGACATTTACTCCACCATTGAGCCGCAGCAGGCATTTCACCGCCGCATCCAGTTCTGCCTCGACATGCACAACGAGGCCGTCAAGTCTATGCGCTACCCGCCCGACGCCCACAAGGTCAAGCACGACAAGCCCGATGGCGACAACGAGAACAAGTCCGAGGAAGAGCTCGCTAAGGAGATCGAGGAAGAGCTCGAGGACGACGACGAGTAATTGGTGCCTGTGAATGACTTGAGACAAATACGAAGAAAATCCAGCCAGGGCTTTGTGCTTTACGTGATGTGAGACGGGCAAGAAGAGCCTTGTCATGGGTGGGGCATTCTCTTGACGCAGTTTGCAAGAAAAGGTCAAGGCTCGACTTGTCTCGCTCCACACGTACAACACGAAAAGCTGGCAGGAAAGTGAACAATGACTCAACGTCGTCCTCGAGCGTTTTCTTGTGTACGAGTGACCCAAGAGAACGAACGGCTTTTACGTGCGATACGCTAGCAGCGACTCGTAGCACTTGGTCGAAGGAGCAGGGCCTAGCACTTGGTCGAAGGAGAGGCCCTGCTTTCAGAGTTCTCCTTGAAGAAAGTAAAGATACATGAAAAGGTGATGTATGAGTGAAGAAATATGATGCAACTGTGTACGAGTGTATGGACGGTCAGCGCTCCGTGTCCCAACAGAACGCCTCCAGAGCACTTTTGCCAGCCTCCCTAGCTGGCCATGCATGCAACTCGGCTCGCGCGCGCGCGCGCATCTCTAGCTGAGCAGCGACGATGGCTTGCTCAGGTAAAGTGGCGGCTTGGACGCAAGCAGGCGGTCCATGAGCGAGGAGGGCTCTGCGCCTGCAGCCGCCGCAGCGGCAGCGAGCGCGCTGGAAGAGGAAGGGAAGACGAGCTGCGCGTGGTGCTGCGAAGCAGCGAGCGCGCGAGAGGCGTCGGCTTCGGCGTCAGCAGCACCAAGCGGATGCTGCTTCTTGGAGGGGCCCATGCGGAGCTGGTTCATAAAGTCGTCGAAGAGGGCGGAGGAGAGGCCGGAGCGCGCGCCGGCCGGAACGGCCTCGTCGGAGCCGATGCGCGTGACGCGCGGCAGTGCGTGTGCGGAGTCGCGCGGAGTCTGCGCGGTCTGCGGCAAGGGCACCTTGCGCGCCGCGCCGAGCTTCTGCATGTGTACAAGGTCGGCCATTTTGTCGAGCGAAGAGATGCCGGGCTTCCTGCGCGGCGCAGTGGACTGCGCGAGCGAGGAGGGCGGCGCGCCACCGCTCAGGCTAAGCAGCGAGCTCACCGTGTCGTGTTGGCGCAGGTGGTTGTGCATGCTGTTGGCAGCCGCGAGCGGCGTGCGCAGGTCGAGCTGGCGCGACGCGAAGAGCGCCGGCGCCTGTGGCGTCGGGACATCGAGCATGGATGGCCGCTCGCTGTCGGGCGAGGCGGGCGAGCACGTAACGTCGGCCTGCGGCGAGGCCATGCCAGGCAGGCGGCGCGCCTTGGGCGGCGGCGGCTGCAGGCGCGCTTGCGCCGTGGCCAGGACGGTGTTGAGCGGCTGCGCGGCGGGCGACGCCGGCGAGGGCGAGCGGGCGCGCAGCATGGACGTGTGCACCGGTGTGCTGACCATCGCGACCGGGCCCGGTGCCACCGCGGTGCTGGGGATGAGGGCTGGCCGCGCCGACGGGTGCAGGTCGTCAGCGGGGTCGGCCGCGGGCGAGGCAGCGCCGGCGTAGGAAGCCACGGCGTCGTCCTCCTCCGCCTCCTCCTCGTCGTCGATGGGAAGCTTGCGCTTGGACTTGGAGTGCGTGTGCGTGAGCATGTGCGAGTTGCGGTTGGAGGCCTGCGCGAAGGACTTGTCGCAGCCCGGGAAGGTGCAGGCGTACGGCCGGTGGCCGGTGTGCGTGCGGATGTGCGTCTTGAGGTTGGCCTTGTAGGCGAACTTCTTGTCGCAGCCGGAAAAGGTGCACACGAAGGCCTTCTCGCCGGTGTGCACGAGGTTGTGGCGCTTGAGCTTGGCGCGCTCGTAGAAGCGCTTGCCGCAGGACGGCACGGGGCAAACGAACTCGCGGGGCTTGTGTGTGAGCAGGTGCTTGCGCAGCACCTTGCGGTCCTTGACCACCTTGCCGCAGCCCTCGAAGAGGCACTTGAACAGCGTGCGCCCGTCCGGCCGGTGCATGACCTCGTGCGGCCCCCACTTGTGCTGGGCCACGTGTTCGCGCAGCAGCCGCGAGCTGGCGAAGGCCTTGCTGCAGTCCTCGCACGTCAGCTCCGCGCCGCTGCTCCGGTTCGGGCCGCCATCCTCCGCCGCCGGCGTCGCGGGCGGCGCCATCTTGTCTCCCCCCTCCCCCCTCTCGCAACCGCCGCGCCCGCTCGCCCGCTCGCTCGCTCGCTCGCTCGCTCGCTGGCGCTAGCTAGCCCGCTGCGGTCGCGGCCGGTCACCGGTTTTCGCTCTGCTGGCCCGGCCCGCCTACCTCGTGCACCGCGCGCGCCTACCCGCCAGTCGGAGGCAAAAACAGGCTGCTCGCCGCGCAGGAAGGGAAGAAGACACTGGGCAGCAGAGCGCTGAGCAGTGGTGATGGCAGCAGGAGCCGCCACGTCGTGGCGAAAAGGAGGCGGGGTGGGCCTGCCTGCCAGTGCCTGCCAGTGCCTGCCTGCCTGCCGGTGGCAGCGCGCCGCGCGCGCGCGCGCTCGCCCGCTTCTTCCTTTCGCGCCACGCGCGCCGGGCTCGGCGCGCGTCCGCTCCACGGCTTGCTTGCTCGCTTAGGTGGGCTGCGCTGCCTGCGGCACTCCCTTTCCCCCGTTATCGGCGCGGCTCGGCTCGTTGGGCTCCTCAGGCTCGCGCGCGCGCCGCGGACGACGACGACAGTGCTGGCGGACGACCGCGGATGAGCCCACGACCTCGCGTGCGTTGACGTGCGTCCACGTGCGTGCAATGTGCTCGCTCGCTCGCTCGCTAGTTACGTGCGATTGGATGGAATGTATGGAATTAGCGCCTGCCGCCGCCTGCCTGGCTGGTCTGGTGATGGCAGCCAGCCGCTCGCGAATGGCGCTCGAAACCCTCCTTGCCAGCGTGTCGTCGGCAGCGAGCGCTCCTGGCGACCGCCGCCCCCCTCCGCCGCGTCGAGCCCAGGCCCGCGCGCGCCTCTGCGCGCTCTCGCCACCAAGGGTGCGACTGCGCGAGCGGAGCTCCGCGCGCGCCTTTCCCTTTTGCAGGCAGGCAGGGCCTGGCAGGCAGACGCTTGCCTCGCACGCGCGCCGCCGGCGGGGCTTCTTCTTTCCTTCTTTCGTCGCCTTTCGTTCGCCGCGCTAACCTCCTCGCGCGCTCGCTCGCTCGCGCGCTCGCCTGGCTGGGGCTTGCAAGCTTGCACCCGGGCCCGGCCCGCGCACGGATGCGCCGCCGGCGGTCGCGCCGCAGGCCTCCGCGGCTGAGCCGCGCCGAGCGGCGCTGAGCCGAGCCGCTAAACCGAGGCTGCGCCCGACCGAGCCGAGCCGAGCCGAGCCGAGCCGGCCGAGCACGGCTACGTCAGCCCCTGCCAGCTATCACTGCCGAGCTAGCCCAGGGCGCGCCGCGCAGGGCCTGCCTGCGGTCGACTGCGCGCGGCGCCAAGCCCGGCGCCGAGGCGAAGCGCCGCCACCGCGCGCCCGCGCGCCCGCGTGGAGAAGGGGCCGGGACGCGGCGGCCTCGACGCCGCGCCGCGGCTGTGCTGTCGTCGCCCTTGCTCGCCTGCCTGCCTGCCCGCCTGCTGCGCCGTGCTGCGCTGCACCTCGCGCGCGGGCGGCGGGACTCAGGTCTGCCGCGCCGCCGCGCCGCAGGCACCGCCGCGCGGCGCAGCGCCGCGGCGCGCCGCAGCCAGGCCGCGGCGCGGCGGTCAGCTCAGCGTGGCGAGCCTAGCCTCGCCTCGCCGCGCCTCGCCTCGCCTCGCCCGGTCTCGCTGCTGACAGCGCGGTCGCGCAGGGACGCTCCGCGCGCGTCCCGCGCCGTCCCTCTTCTCTTCTCGCTGCGAGTCGTGCGTGGTCGTGCGTGGCAGCGAGCCCAAGCAAGCCTCACATCAGTTCGGGTTCGCATGGCCGGCCGGCCGGCCGGCCGACGGCGGAGCGCGCCCGCGCCGCGCGCTCGCGCTCGCGGCTCGCCACGCCGCCGACTGGCGCGGGCGGCGCCAGCTCGGTGATGGCCGCCCGCTTGCTCGCTCGGTGCGGGGGCTGAGGCAGGCAGCCAGCTGCTCGCCCCGGCGCACCGCCGCTTCGGGTCGTCCCGCGACGAGCTGACCTGCTCGCCGCGCGCCGCGCGCCGCCGAGCGATGGCGAGCCGCGAGCGCCAGGCAGACGGCCGGGCAGGGTCAGGCCGGCGGTCGCACGCTGGCTCAGCCGAGCGCGGCTCCCACCCGCCGCCGCGCCGCCGCCGCGCCGCGCGCCGCTGAAGCCGCAGCCGAGGCTGCTGCCGAGGCTGCCGAGGCGCTCCTTCCTGGCAATGTTCATACCACGGCTCTCTGGCGAGCGCTCGTGCCCGCCGCCGGTGGAGGAACCGGAATCAAATGCCAGGCAGGGATGGCAGCCTCAGGCTGCGGTGCCGTGGCCGGCCTCGCTGTCCAAGACCTTGGGCTGCTGCCCGCCTGAGCGCGCCAGGCAGGCAGCTCCGGCGAGGGCGGCGAACGCGGGCTCCTGCCCGCGGCCTCGGAGGCGCGCGGCGTGCGGCCAGCCCGGCCGGCCAGCCGTGCGGCAGTACATCCATCCAACCCAGCCTTTCGTTTCCTGCGTTCTGGCCCGACTCGCCGCTCTCACGATGCTTGCTATCCATGACGTGCGGGGGCGCTGCGGGCTGCGGGCAGTGCGAGGAAATTTCGGCCGCGCTCCGAAAGACACCACTGGCAGGCTGCCAGGTTTGCCGCTGCCGCTGCGGCTGCGGCGCCAGCGCTGCTCTGCGTCGCAGGCCAGGCCAGCCCAGGCCAGGCCAGCCCAGGCCTGGCCAGGCGGGGCTCGGCCAGATCTCGCCGGGTCTCTCTCTCTCTCACTCTCTCTCTCTCCCCCTCCGGCCAGCACGACCTCCAACCACCAACCACCACCGATGGCGGGCCGCGCGTTGGTTCAGGTTCCTTCCTCGCGCACCGACTTGAAGCGCCTAACGGCCGTGAGCGAGCAGGGCGACTCGGACCCGGACTCGCGCAAGGACCGACGCGACTCGGACGCGAGTGACAACTGATGTTGAACATTGACAGAAGGCTTGAAGCCAAGATGGCGGCGCGGCGACCTCTGGCCGTCACCGCGTCGGCGTGTCGCGGTCGGCGGAGCTTCGCGGCGGCGGCCGGGCAGGGGCGGCTGGCGGACCTGCCCTGCTGGCCGGCGTCGTTCGGAAAGAGAACTCGAGCCGAGCGAGCCTCAGCGAGGGAGGGAGGCGCACTGGCAGGGACTCCGGCGCGGAGGCTGGCGGGCCAGAAGAGCGGGCCAGAGGCCACATCCAGGCCCCGCGCTGGCGCTGGCGCGCACGCTGACGAACGGCGGCGAGCGGAGCGCCGCCTTGCGCCGCCTTCTTGCCCGCAGACGCGGCAGTCGGCCGCAGCCGCCGGCCAGCCAGGCGGGAAGCGGACAATCTCGTTCGAGTGGCCGCCGCTACAAGTGTTGTTGGATGGCTCGACTCGGATGGTTCGACTCGGAGCATGCCAGTGGCGTGGCGGTCGGTGAGGCGCACGGCGGCGCCAGGGCCTGGCACCACTGCAGGCTGCTTGCTTGCACGCCACTGGCCTTGGCAGGCTGGCTGACTGCGGCTGACTCAGCCTGACTGCCTCCTCAGGTCGTTGCGTCCACAATCTCGGAAGCAGGAGCACAGCTCATCGCGCGCGTCGAACGAGGCGCCGCGCCTACGCCGCCTGCCGCTTCGCTTGCTTCTTGCCATTGATTGCTGCGCGCGGCGTGGCCGTGCACAGCGCTGGCGGCGGAGCTGCCTTCAGCGCAAGGCAAGTTCCTCGTGGTCAACCTTCCTTGGACGTGGTAGCTACAGAAAGAAAGAAACAGCAAGGTACACAGCAAGGCACGGCGTCGTCAACGATCAGACCTACCTAACTAAGCTACTGCTTGGTGAACGCTACTGCTTGGTGAACTTGACCTTTTGGATCTTCACCTCGCCGTCCTCCATCTCATACACGTAGGTGGTGGCCACGCTGCCCTTGATGCTCAGGCAGATGAAGCTTGCGGTCACGGGCCGCGTGAAGCCGCTCGCCGCGCCAGTGATGGACCCCGGATTCACGAAGAACCTCCCATCGTGCTCGACGGTCGAGTTGCGGTGCGTGTGGCCCGTCACGAGGATGTCCACGTCGAGCTGCGCGCATCATGGCCTACCCCGTCAGCAGCAATGCCCAGCAGAAGCGGAAAAGGCTGCGCGCGCACAAGACGTACCTGACGTGCGTAGCAGGCGAGGCTTTCCAAATCGCCCCACGGCACGATCTGGTGCCCGTGGCAGACACCGATCGTAAAGTCCCCGATCTTCACGATGGCGTCCTCAGGCAAGGTCGGCAACTGTGCAGCGCGTCGCGAGCGCGACCAGGTTAGCACCGCATTGACGCCATCCAACCACAGCGCGCAGCGCAGCTCTCCGTACTCACTTCGTCCATGTCGCCGCGCACCACGTGCACGCTGGGCGCCAGCGTCTTGAGGAAGTCGTACTGCTCCTTGGTGCAGACGTTGCCAGTGCACAGCACGTGCTGCGTCTTGTTCGGGATGAGCATCTTCTGAAAGCTCTCCGGGATTGCTGCGGCGCGGTGCGGGATGTGCATGTCCCCTAGCACCACGACCAGCTGTGTGTCGCGCCCTCCGAGTCGTCAGTCTTGGTCGCGCTGCCGCCGGCCGGCTCGCTTCACGCACCTCGCCATATGACATCTTTCGCTCTTCGCCGCGTCGCCGGCCAGGCCGCGCCAAGCCGCGCCGAGCCGCGCCGAGCCGCGCCAAGCCGCGCCGAGCCGCGCCAAGCCGCGCAGCACTTCGCCTCGCCTCGCCTCGCCTCCGCTCCCGCGAGCCTCGGTCTGTCTGCGACGTGGCCGGACGACCGCGATCGATCTTCTTCGCCTCCGCCGCCGCCGGCCTTCAAGTTCGCCGCGCCGCCCCTTGTCAGCCAGGTCGAGCCCCACTTGCACGCGCGCCATTCTCCACTTCCGCCGCCGCCACCCGCCCTTTCCGCCGCCGTCACGACGGTCACGGCCACTTGCGCGACCCAGGGGCCCGGACTCCGCGTTCTAGTTGCCACCCCAGGCCGCATCCGAACACAGGAACAAACGCACCGAACGTCCCGAACGTCTCGAACGCCCTGCGCGCCGCGCCGCGGCCGCACGAGGAGCGCCGCAAGAACCGCCGCAAGGCCAGGGTTAGGGTACGGTACGGCGCGGTATCGTGCGGCGGTCGGTGGCGGCGGCGAGGGCGCTCGTGTCGCGGCGCGGCGGCGCGGGCAGACCATTGAAGGCGACCCTTCTCCGGCACCATGGTACGTGCGCGGCGGCGGCGTGGCGCGCGGCGGCGTGGCGCGCGCGGCGGCGGCGGGCGCGGGCGCGGGCGCGGGCGCGCAGCGCGGAAGCCCGCTCTTGCGGCGGCGGCGGCGGCGGCGGCGGCGGCGGGCGGGATAGGATGGACGACCACGGAGGTTGATGACGGGCGGGCGGCAGGCGCGAGCGAGCGGGAGCTGGCCGACCAGCCAGCGAGCGAGCGAGCGAGCGATCTGGCGACGGCTGCCGGGCGACGCAGCGCTGGCCTTGACGTGCTCTATGCCTACGGAGCGCCGGCCTGTGCGGCCGCTCGTCTTGGGAGTGGCGCGGCCGGGGGGGGGAGGTGCGACTGATGGAGCGACGCGATGTACTGACGAAATCATGACAAACAGGCGGTGAAGCAGCAGAAGTCGAAGGAGGCCAAGGCCAAGGCCGCCATGGCGGGCGGCAACAAGGGCAAGAAGAAGAAGTGGGCCAAGGGCAAGGTCCGCGAGAAGGCGTTCAACGCCGTCCTCTTCGAGAAGCCTGTGTACGAGAAGCTCAAGGCTGATGTGCCCAAGATGAAGCTTATCTCGGTCGCCACCGTGGTGGAGCGGCTCAAGATCAACGGCTCCCTCGCCCGGCGAGCCATCTTGGAGCTTCAGGGCATGGGCCTCATCAAGCCCATTGTGCACCACCAGAAGCAGTGGATCTACACGCGCGCTCCGGGCAGCAAGGAGTAATTGTTCCCACACGTCCATAACTCATATTCTCTGCCTGATTTGATCTGCTCGTTTCACTGCAAAGTGGTCACCAAATCACAGCAAGGCCTGGCTTTGGATGCTGCAAGCCGGCTTCATCGGAATGCAGCCTCAAGCGACACGAGGCCTGCGCCATGGCGGGGTATGAGCTTGCTCTCGTCACAGAATCCTTTCCCGCCGAGCTGCATGAAGAGGAGCCGCCGCAGCCGATGTGAGTAACGACCCGTCTCTCTGAGTCCATGTCACACGCCAGGGTTGCCGCTCCAGAGCGAGAGACATATTCTTTGGCCTGGGTCCGTCAGCAAGGCCTGGCTTGGATGCTGCAAGCCGGCTGCATTGGAATGCAGCCTCAAGCTGCAAGAGGCCTACGCCATGGTGGCGAACGAGCTCTTCGCAAAATCCTGTCCTGCCAAGTTGCATGTAGACGAGAAGCCTCAGCAGATGTAAGTGACGACGCGTCTCTGTGAGTCCGTTATACGCGCAAGGGTCGCCTGCCCAGACTTCTTGGCTTGGGTCCTTGCTGTTAGCCGTGTGGTACATACTCAATTGGAGTCCTCACTGCGAGCGAGCACGTCGCGGTAGCTAGCTCGCCAGTCACCGCTCGCGCATCAAACACGCGCTTGTGCCACATCGCACCTGTACCCGCGCCGGGCCGCTCGCTCGCTCGCTCGCTCTCTCGTGCAGGGCAGCGTGCTGAGCAGCCTGCCGGTGACCGGCCCCCGGAGTGGCCGGCCTCAGGCTGTCGGCTGCAGGCTGCCAGTGCACTGCAGCCAGGCTGCCAGTAACTGTTTGTGAAGACAAAATTCCAGCCAGGTTGAAGCTCGGCCGCGGCCAAGAACGTGGCAAGAAGCAACACGCGAGGGCGGCTCGCTAGAAAGTCACCTGCGCCGCGCTGGCTGCGTACTAGTAGGCTCGTGCAGTGCTGGTCTCCGCGGCCGCGGTGCGAATGAACTTGAGCAGAGAAGTTGATGCCGCCGGGCCGGGCCGGTTCACCACCACTGGCGCGGCCGCAGTGCGCAGGGTCAGGACTGACGTGAGCGGCGCAGCAGCCTGCCAGAAGCGCGCGGCGCACAGCCTGGGCACAGCAGCCAGGCTGCAGTGCGGAGCTTGCTGGCCAGGGTCAAGACCAGCCTGAGAGCGCGTCGCGCGCGCGCGATTCAACAAAGCGCGAACTGCGAGCGCGGAGCGCGGCCGAGACTCTCCTCGACTCGCTCGACTCGCTCGACTCATCGGCGGCTGCCCGGCCTCGGCGTGCGGCTGGCAGCCAGCACCGGAGAGACAGATGCTGGTCAAGAAGTGGCAGGTGTCGGGCGCCGTGGCGGCGGCGCTCGTGGGCCTGCTGCTGGCCAGGCGCCTTGCCAAGACGCAGTCCGTGACGGAGCTGTACGCGTGGCTTGCTCTCGGGCTGGTGCGCGACTTTCTCCGTGGTGCTTCGGGCGCAGCCCTGGCCAGGCTGTGGCGTGGCGGCGAGCCCGTGTTCCAGGGCTGGAGTTGGACCACAGAGCTCGCCACGGCTGGCGTGCGTAGCGCCGCCGAGTACCTGCAGGCAGCGGCCGAGGCGGACGAGGCCAACTACGTGCTCATGCGCCGCGGATTTGAGCTCGTGGCGCACGCCAGCGCGCGCGCCATGGACGAGGCTGGCTTCGCCGTCTTCGACTACCGCGCCGGCGCCGTGCCGTGCCGCGCCATTTGCCCCAAGCGCCTCGTGCCCATGGCCAAGGCTCGCCTTGGGCTCCCTGTGACCCCGGAGGAGCGCCTGATCGCCGAGCTCTGGTGGGCGCGTGCGCCAAAGAGGGCCGCCAACGCCAACAACATCGCAAACGCAAATGTCACCACCGACCTGCGGGCCAAGCCCATCACCTGGCTCATGCACATGCACGGTGGCGGCTACGTGAGTGGCACCATGCTGGCCTCACAGGCTGTCGGCTGGCACTACGGCGAGCACGCCTTCGGCCGCGCCGACCCCTTCAACATGGTCGTCGTGCTGCCAGACTACGCGCTCGCGCCCGAGGCGCGCTTCCCAGCCGCTGTCATCGACGCCGTAGAGGCCTTCTCCTGGCACGCAAACCTCCCGGACCTCTCGCCTGCCGACATTGTGCTTGCAGGCGAAAGTGCCGGCGGCGGCCTCGTCGCAGCCACGCTCATTGCCCTGCGGGACGGACTCGACGCGCACATTGGCGCCATCGTTGACCCGGCCCGCAAGCTCACTCGCGCCATGCCGGCCGCCGCTGTCATCATGAGCCCGCTGCTCGACCTGCGCCATGACGCCGTCTACTGCCCCGATCGCGCCAGCCTCGACGTTCTCACCGCGGGCATCGTCAACGCCGCCGCCAGGGCGTACGTTCCGAACCCGGAGGTCGCCGCGTCCAACGTGCTCGCCTCGCCCATTCTCGCCGACCTCCACGGCATGCCCCCACTTTTCTTGACGGCGGGCGCCGTTGAGATCTTCTACCCCTCCGTCCAGGTCTTCACCGACAAGGCCAAGTCGCACAATCCGGATGCTGACATTAGGCTCCACGTGTACCCGGGCAAGTCGCACAGCTTCCAGCTTCAGTGGGAGACCGGCTGTAACCACTCGCGCGACCTCTACGACAAGGTGATGGCCTTTATTCAGCGCCATTCTCCGCATCATCCATGAGAGAAGCGTGCGCGAGCTGACCCGTGCACGGCTGCACGCCTGCTTTGCAGCTGACATGTAAATTATCTACCCTGGTACCAGCCATGGCAAGCGCTCGAGCTCACGTCGTCGCGCGAGCGCCTGCAAGAAGGCCTTTTGGACTGCGAGCACATCTCTCTGCCCTCCTTCGAGCTTGTGCCGGTGCTGCAAGTGCGTGTGAGAGCTCTGTTCGCGCGTGCTTCAAGTTCTGCGTCTTGTCCTGCGCCTGGACCTTGAGCTTGTGGGGCAGGTGCTTCGTCGCACGTGCTCGTACGCTCAGGTCATCCTGCAGGGTTTCTCTGGCCACCCACGCCCCGCGGCGGCCTTGTCCCGGGGGCGGCGGCCGCCGCAAGCAGCTCGCCGCGGTCAGCTCCAGCCTGAGCTCCAGGGCCGGGCCTCCTTCTTGTGTCTTGTGACCTGTGAGTGGCCGGCGACTCCGACAGGAGGCAGGCAGGCGAAGCAGCAACTGCGCTCCGTGCCTGACGCGTGCAGCGCGGCCGCGGGCAGCGCAGAGCGGCGCGGCGCGGCGAGAAGAGAACGGGCGACGAGAGGAACGGAGAGGCGAGGCGAGGCGAGGCGAGGCGCTGGCAAAGATGGCGCAGCGCGTGCTCAAGGTGGTGCGGCTGGGGCCGCGCGAAAAGGTGGACATCTGGCGGCAGCTGCGTCTGGAGGAGGGCCTGCACAGGTCCAAGCACGGGTCGGCGCGCGACGGCGTGCCGGGTAGCGGCACCGGCTGGGTCGTGCTCAACCACCCACAGACGGTGCAGACGCCGACCATCGTGCTGGGATTCTCGGGCAAGATTCCCAAGCTCGTCAACGAGGCAGAGCGCCGCCGCCAGGACGTGGGCATGATCCGCAGGTTCACAGGCGGCGGCACGGTGATTGTGGACGAGAGCACGGTCTTTGTGTCGCTTCTGCTCGGCAAGGACCTCCTGCCAGGGGTGGACGCCTTCCCGCGGCCCATCATGGACTGGACCGGCGCGTTTTATGGCCGCGTGCTTGGCGACCGCCTCGGCGTCGAGGGCTTCTCGCTACGCGCTGACGACTACACGGTCAACGACGTCAAAATTGCCGGTAACGCGCAGGCTATTAGCGGCCAGCGTTGGGTCCACCATACCTCCTTCTTGTGGGATTACCAGTCGGAGCGCATGAAGGTGCTCTCGCAGCCAGAGAAGCAGCCGGAGTATCGTGCCAACCGGGACCACGACAGTTTTCTGCGTCGCATGCGCGAAATCGTGCCTGGCGCCGCGGACCTGGGGCCAGTAAAGGGGCCAGCAGCTTTTCTGGACGCTGTCGAGGCAGAGCTGGAGGCCACCTTCGCGCCGCTCGACGTTCGCGTCGAGCGCGCCACTGTGGACCAGCTCGAAGCCATCCTAGAGGTCAACCCGGACCGCCGCCAAGTCACGCGGCGCGAGGAGGGCGTGGAGATGTAGCTGGTCTTCCTTGGCTACTGAAGATTTGCGCTGCTTGTCGTTTGCGCTGAGGAGCACGCGACGGTGGAGCCTAGTGTTGCGAAGCGAAAAGTGCGAGGAGAAGTAAACGCCCCAATCTCCTTCGCTCGACCCCTTTTGGGGGTCCCATGGTATCAATGTGTGTTTGGTTCCTTTGTTTCTCTTTCATGTTGTTGTTGTCATTTTTTAGGGCTGCAGGTTGACAGAGGAGCGTCGTTGCTGGTCGAGAGCCGTCTGGCCGACGTGGCCCTGGGTCTCGCGGATAAACTCGCGCTCTTTAAAGCGTACCGTGAGATACTTGAAGCGTGGGGTGTTTTGAAACTTGCGCCAGAGGTTGTTGTGCATGAGCTTGAACACCTCGGCCTGCGCCTCGTCAAAGTTCTTGATGTTGCACGTGGCCTCGCTGTGAAAGTTGGCCAGGGCGCGCTCGCGCATTTCGGCGCTGACATTGATCTGCATCTCCGAGTCGGCCTGCAAAAAGTCCTTGCACAGCTGGGCGCCAGCGCTCTGCATGAAGGCGAAGTCGGCATCGTCGCCCATAGCCGCGACGGCGTCCTTGAACTTCTCGACGGCAATCCAGAACAAGATGCTATCCTCCATGAAGTTCTTGATGGCGAAGGCGCGGAAGAAGACGAGCCCCTGCGAGTTCATCAGCACCGTCTCCATGGTCACAGGAACCTCCTCGATTGACGTCAGGTTCCGGGCCTCAGCGAAGTTCTTGAGATCGTCAATCGTCTTGCGCGTGGATGTGCGTACGCTGAGCGAGTTCACCTTGCCAAAATCGGCCAGAGAACTCGTCGCGATCTGGCGCGACATTTGCTTGAAAGTCGCGCTCTCCTTAAAGCGCAGCTCGATGGTTTGTAACTTGTCCTTGAGTTCTGCGTGCAGCTCCGCCAAGACAGAGGCGGCAGGGCGCTCATAGCGAGCTGGGTCGGCCGCGCGCGCCTCCGCGAGCTCCTTGAGCGACGGCAGCAGGTCCACGAGCTGCATGTAGCATCGGAGGATGCGCGTTAGGCGCTGGCCGCGAAAGTTCTCGTCGTACAGGTGGGCATAGTTGCACACGTCTTCGTACAGACGCATCAGCGCCAGCCCGTGGCCGTCAAATGCGCCTTCTTCCTCGATGAAGGTGCACAGATAGTGGTGGCCGATCGGGTTCCCAGCAATGTACGTCATGTCCATTTCCTCCAGGAGCGTGTTCGCCTTCTGCACGGCATCCTGCTCGTCGGCAAAGAAGCCCGCGTCGCCGCGAAGGTTCTCGAAAGCCTTGCTCGTGATGAATGCCGGCAGGTATTCAAACTTGAGCTGCTGAAAGGTCTTCATGGATGCCAGCAGAAACGCGCGCCGGAGTGTGTCCTCACTTGTGCAAGTCACCTCGTAGCGTGCCTCGCGACCCTCACTGGACTGAAAGCTGCGCCCGTTGCGAGAAGGCCCGTCCACGATGCGCGCACCGAGATCCTGCAAGAGCTGGTCGCAGGTCATCGAATCAATGCCCAGTTCTGACCGCATGTTGCCGTCCTCGCCAACGAAAGAATTCACGATAGACTCTGCCTCCGCCTGCAGGGCCGCCACGGTGGTCTCCGCGGGCATCAGACGGTAGCGCTCTGCCGCCAAGAAGAACTCCAGCTTCTGCTCGCCCAGCTCACCGGCCAAGAAGCTGCGGAACGCATGCGAGACGATCGGGTCGTCCACAATCTTGGTCAGCGTCGTGTCCGAAAGTCGCCGCTTTCGGTACACCATCGTGCGAAAGTCCTTGTCGGACTTGGACAGCTGCAAGGAGCCATTTGCGCCCGTGGGCAGGACGCTGCCTTGCCATCGCCCTTGCTCTCGCACACTCTGGCAAGCGCCCATCAGGTCCCGCGCGCAAAGGCTCCTTTTCTGCCTTGCGCGGCGGCACGGGGAGCGAGCAGCGGTCCTGCGCCCCCCTTGTGCTTTTGCAGCTTCTGAAGTCGCAGCCGCTTTGCTATGCCAGCTTGCAAGCGTACCTATTCCTGCAACAGACCTCCACCGCCTGGTCTCAGCTCGTATGCGCAGTCGTGCTCTGCGCGCGCCGATACGTTTGCTCGTCGCCGTCGCACCCGTCTCGCGGCTTGCCGCTCGCGGCTTGCCACTCGCGGCTGGCTGCTCGTGGCTCGCTCCTCGCTCCTTGCAGCTCGCGGCTCGCGGCTCGCGGCCCTGCAGCGTGGATATCCGTGAAGAATAGCCAAAGCCTTTGCTTTCCGATTCTCCTGCTCCGCGCGCGGCCCGCGCATCGCACCCAACGCGGACGCTCGAAGTTCCGGTCTCAGGAGGAGCGCACCCGCTCCTTCGTCCAAATCGCCAGCCAAGCCTTGCTGCAGCACTTCTAACTGGAAGTGTGTGCTTCCGGTTTTTTTGGCAAGCCACATCTTGAGACCGCGGTCCAGCTCTCCGCAATGAGCAGCTGATTCCAACTTGGCACCGTCGACCACACGAAGCCAGGCGAGAAAACGCCAACGCTTCGTACGACCTCGGGCTCAACCCGACTTCATGCTACGCCAAAGCGTACCGGGCCACATCCGATTCCGACTCCGACTTCATCGCCACAGCAAGGGCTCGGTCGACATGGTGGTTGGTGGTGATCTGCAGCACCGGGCCAATCCAACGCATCAGAGCCGTTGGCTTCGTTTTTTTCCTCCATGTTCAAGTTCCGGATGTAGCAACGGCGGGGAAAACGTAAGAGGCGAAAGGCCAAGCAAGGAATAACGGGGAACGACGCGCCCGGCAGCGGGCAGGCGAGCAGCGAGCTTGCGAGTTCCAAGGCGCGCGCTCGAGGCTCGCGCCGACGTGCGCGCACCGCAAGCGCAACGAGGGCTGACCCTGCAAGGTCAGCGAGTTGAGCAATGGTGATGGGCGGTATATATACACACACAACACACACGCGCGCGCGCGCTCGCGCTCGCTTTGACGGCCAGCGGCGAAGGAGGCCAGCGGTGATTGGCGGACAGCTTGGCAGGCCGTGGCAGACCGTGGCAGCGGGAATACTGCCCGCCCACCTAGTCGGCCACAGCGCCGCGCCGCTCAGCTGCGCACAGTTGCGCACAGCGCGCACACACGAGGTGCACGTTCTCGACGGCGGAGCCGTTCAGTCACAGTTGGACTCGGACCAGGAGGAGGGTTACCTGACTACCTGACACCGTCCTCACTCTTCATGCTCGTTTTGCTCTACTTCAAGCAATGCAGCACACAGTGTTAGTGCATTCTGCCAAGCCTGACACTGGCTGCACATCGTGGCTCAAGGAGTGCGCTCGCTTGCGGTCCGGCGGATGCCTGCCTGACTGAGCACCACGGCAGGAGTGAAAGCGCAGCTCGAGCTGCGCGCGAAAGAGAGGCGGCAGCGCACGCAAGGCGTGCGGCAGCGCACGCAAGGCGTGCGGCAGCGCACGCAAGGCGTGCGGCAGCGCACGCCGTCACGCCGAGCGCAGGGCGCTCGTACGCACACGACGCGGCTGCACGAGTCGCACGCACGTAAAAGCTGAAGGCGCGTCTCGTTTACGAGGCTCGCACGCACAGCTTGAAGACGCCGCAGGCTTGCTCGTGTCGAACAGACCATGGCGGTCGTATACCCGCTAGGAGGCGACTTCGGCAGCGAATACGTGAGCACACATCTTCGAACAGAGGCAGACGTCGAGCATACCGCCGCGGATATCCACAGGGTTCTGCGCCAAGCGACTCACCCGCGGCTCGGAACCTTTCTACTCCAGCCGGTCGAGTCCTTTTTCAGGAAGAATGCGTCCAGCGCGCGCGGTAGGGGCCTCATAGCAGCCATGCAGCGCGCCGAAGTGGCCATCGTTCTTGTGTGCGCCATGCTCTGCGTGTCTGAATGCGCCTCCTGGCTCGCAGGATCCGAGCTGCTTCTGGGAGGCCCAATCCCGGCGTTGGCGCTCAACAGCTTCACCATGGCTGCCTTCATACGATGGTTTACCGCACGCTCCGTGAGCATCCTTCGAGATGATGAGGTCATCGTTGGCGAGGGTCTCCTGCTCACCATGGCAAACATCGGCGGTCTGCCCATGCTCATGGCCAAGGTTGACCCGGACTGTACTTCGGGAGAATGCGTAGACCATGCCGCGCATGAGTGTATCATGATCTCCACCACGGCGCTCTTCATCCATATGATTGCAATCATCCTGGTCCGCCCACCATGCGCATTCTTTATTCTCCGAGCGACCGCCGGAGGTATCGCAGAAGTGTGCCTCGTGTTCGGACTAATGGCGCACTACGGGGCTCATCTTCACCTTGGAATTATCATGATCGTCCTGGCCAGTCTTATTTTAGCCTGCGTAGCAGCCTATGCGTCACTCGCCATGGGCGCTAGGGAGCGGCATATGTGGATCACGGGAGGCTCGCCTTCCGGGACGAAGGCACGCAAGATCCTCTTGGCGTACCACCTCGGGCTCCTTCAGGGCGTTGGCCACGCCGAGGTAGCTTCGAACGTGAGCACATTGATGCCTCTCAGTGGAACCCCGGTGGGACGCCGGAGACGATCGAGCTCCAACGCGGACCAGCACGGGCCCAAGGACCAGACGAAGGAGTTCATCAAGATGCTGGAGGCGAACGAGACAATGAAGCGGCTTCGAATCGACCCCAAGGACATCGAGGTGCTTGATTTCGTGGGGCGCGGCGCCATGGGCGAGGTCTTCGAGGCCATGTACTTGGAGGCTCCTGTAGCCTTCAAGCGGCTACCGAGCGCTATGCTGAACCCTACTGCCTGCAGGGAGTTCATTGACGAGGTCAAGATCCTCAAGGGTATGCGACACCCGAATATTGTGCAGCTCATGGGTGTCACGTGGCAGCCCGAGACAGAGATGGTTGGTATGGTGCTGGAGCTCATGAGCCGCGGGTCTCTGCGTTCCGTACTAATGGACCAGCGTCTCACACTCACCTGGGAAGACCCCAAGGGTAAGCTGGCCATGGATATTGCCACGGGAATGGCTTATCTGCATGGGCACGGCCTCATTCACCGCGACCTGAAAACGGAGAATATTTTGGTCACCAGTACCTTCACTGGCAAGGTGTCTGACTTTGGCACATCTCGGCGCATTACCGAGTACTGCACCACGCCTGTGGGTACGCCTTTCTGGCGCGCGCCTGAGGTCATTCGCGCGGAGAAGTACGACACCAAGGCCGACGTGTACTCTTACGCGCTGCTACTTCTGGAGCTGCATACGCAGGTGAACCCTTTCGAGCACATGACGCAAATGGACGCTATGGAGTTCCCACACCGCGTGGCCCATGAGGCGTACCGCCTACCCATCCCTGCGGACGTCCCGGATGATATTAGGGCGCTCATTGGCGAGTGCTGGCATGAGGATCCAGTGCACCGGCCACCCTTCTCGCTTGTCCGCCGCAAGCTGCAGCGTATCCTGGCCAAGATCTCCGACGTGGAGGACAGCCGCGAGGAGCATCAGCTGAACCAGCTCATGATCGACCAGATCATCCTCAGCGGGTGCTACGAGCGCCTCAAGTTCAGTGACGGAGACATCATCATCCGCTCGGGTGATGATGGCTCGACCTGTTTCATCGTCCTGCAGGGCGAGGTGGAAATCTATTCTCCAGCGTCAGCTACCTTTAGCGGCCCCGTCGACGAGGCCACCTTCCCGGCGGGTTGGCGCCTCTTGCACGTCGCCACCAAGGGCGACTTCTTCGGTGAAATGGGCATGTTGGTGCAACAGAAGCGCAGCGCGACCTGCAGGGCGCGCGGAGACACCAGTCTCATCAGCTTCGATCGCAAGGCCTTTTTGGATCAGCTCGACGACGAAGCCCAGGCCATCATTGCGCAGCGCATCGTCATGAACCTCCATAACACGGCTGCTCGTATCGGATCTGTGGAAAAGATCGACAGCGTTGTGCGCGGTTCGGAGCGAACGAGCTCCGCTGAGGAGCTTAGCGCTGACATCCACACGGTCGAAGCTATGGACCAGACCGCGGCTGATGCCCTCAAGGTGCTGCGGCGGGGTGCCACGCGCACTGTCTCCGATCTCCGCCACATGTCGCTCAAATACATGAATGTTCCTACCACCGTCGGCGGCCTTGCGCGCCAGGACTACTCCGCACCGGCGCTTCGTCGAAGCGGCACAACCGGCATGCCAAGGATCTCCGCGAGCCCGAACCTCGACGGCGGAAATGAAGAGTGTCATGCCAGCGAGAAGGCCAGGCACAAGCGTGCCCGGAACACCAACTCCATGCCATCCCTACGCGACGCTCTCAGTGCTGCTTTCCCCGCCGACGTCGTTGCCGCAGTGCTCCAAGAGACGCCACCCGGGAGTGCTGCAGGGGATCAAAACGCCGTGAATGCGACGGATAAGGAGGCTGCGAACGCGAAGGAGCCTGCGAACGAGGCTGCAGAGAGCGACAAAGCAGGCAAGACGTGACCATTGGCGAGATGTGAATCATCTCTGTAGTAGCTGCCACCCTCGTGATTGTAGAATAAAATGTGAGGACTGAGGAGAGGCAAACTCGAGGTGAAGTGTGGGCGGCTGCCAGCCGTTGTCGAAAATCATCATCCTCTTCAACTTGTCGGGGCCCGCTCTTCTGCCGCCAAGCCCAGTACCCTGAGGTATACAATATGATAACGTGAGCGAGAGGGAGGCGCTAGCTAGCTAGAGGCGGGGTTGTAGCCACTCTGAGCTCACTCGTCCGTCTCGATGGGCTCCGGGCTCGCGCCCGAGGCCGATGCCGAAGCCGAGGACGAAGTCGAGGCCGAGACGGCCTTGCTCTTGGCCTTCTTGCCGGCCTTGCCCGCCTTGCGCTTCACGACGATGCCCTTGGCCGCGAGGCGACGGATCTCGTTCTCCATGCGGCGCCGCATCTTGGGGTTCTTCACCTCGCGCAGCTTGGCGCGCACGTCCTGGTCCACGGCCGCGTCGTCCTCCATGTCGTCATCCTCCGGCTTGCGCAGCGGCTTCTCCTGCACCGCCTTGGCCTTGCGTTCGCGCTTCTCCTCGCGCTTCTTGGCCAGGTCCACCTCTCGCGCCTGCACGCGCCTGCGTCGCGCCTCGCGTGCTTTGCCCGTCAGCTCCCCGCGCCGCGCCGCGCCGCGCCGCGCGCGCCGCCGCCACTTACCGCACCGTCTCGGCGCGCCGCTTCAGGTTGTTCTTGCGCGACATCGCGGCCAGGGGCCGCCGCGCGCTGCTGCTGCCTGCCTGCCTGCCTGCCTGCCTGCCTGCCTGCCTGCCCGCCCGCCCGCCGCCGCCGCCCGCCGCCTCCCGCCGCGCGCCGGCCACGGGTTCTGCTCTGCTCTGCTCTGCTCTGCTCTGCTCTGTTCGTGGTCATGGCCATGGTGTCATGCAGACACGACGCCGGCCTCGGACGGGTGGCCGCGGCGCGGCGAGGGAGGCGGCGAGGGCGGCGGCGAGCGCGGCGGCGGGAGGAGGGGGCCGGAGTGTGACATTCCGAGC
>JABLUY010000321.1:0-34007 GCA_013306675.1 Thraustochytrium sp. TN22 | reverse complement strand
TGGAGCTGGAGCTGGAGCTGGAGCTGGAGCTGGAGCTGGAGCTGGAGCTGGAGCTAGAGCTAGAGCTGGAGCTGGAGCTGGAGCTGGAACCGCAGGAGAGAGCTCCAAGCCACGAGCACCACTCGGAGCTGGAGCCGCCGGGGTCGCGACGGCCCAGAGCCCTTGTCCTCGGACGCCCGCTGGCTGCGGAACTGGGGCAAGAACCCGGAGGAGAGGGCCGGCGAAGACCTCAAAAGCCTTGCGTCGCGTCAACGGCGGAAGAGGGACGGCCGGGCGCGCTTGGAAGACTTGGAGCCCATGAGGCGGGCGAGGCGGGCGTCGCCGGCGTGCTTGCGCTTCATGCGGTCGCGATCCGGGGCGAGGGCGCGGTGCAAGTCGCTCTGGGCGACCTCGCGGTGCACGCGCTCGCCGTCGCGGGTGCTGCCGACGACGATGCGCGCCATGCCGGCATTGGAGGCCGCGGCACTGGGAGTCGTGCTTGGCGGCCTCCTAGGAGCACCTGCAAAAGGCGCAGAAACGGGAGCAGGAGCACGAGCGGAGCTTGAAGGCTGAGACGACGAAGTCGACACGATGGCCACCGCGGCGGTCGCGTTGGAGTGGCCGTGGACGCTGACGCTGGCCTCCAGGTGCAGGCTGTAGAATTCGCGAACGTGGACCTTGGCCGTCTCTTCCTTGGCCCAGGACATGACGGCGATGGCCTCGCTGGCAAAGGCCTGGCGAGCGCGCAGCGCCTCGGCGAAGCCCGCGCTGGGGGCGTTGCGGCGGTGGTACTGGCGGCCGCGCATGGGCACAGGCGGCGCAGAGCGTAGCGACGAGCGCCGCAGCGCGCAGACCTGGTACTTGACGAGGTCCAGGGAGTTGGCGGCATCCTCGAGGGAGTCGTGCACGCCGCCGCGCGCTGCGCGGTCCATGTCGCGACGCAAAATGGCGTCCGAGAGGTAGGCCAAGCTATGCAGGCGGTCGAAGCGCGGACCCGCGAGCGTGGTGTCGAGCACCGGATAGAGCATGCTGGTGTCGATGACAAGGTTGTGGCGCAGTCCGAGCGCCAAGAGGTCGTGGTCCAGCGCATGGCCCATGAGCACGGTCTGCGCGCAGCAGAGGCCGGCGAAGCGGCGTTGCGCCTCGCGCAGCGAGACGCCGTTTTGCACGAGGTCAGTTTTGGTCGGCCCCGTAATGCGCGTCCTGCAGTCAACGATATAGGTTGGCTCGCACGGCAGCACGAAGATGTCCAACACGCAGCGGCCCTCGACGTCCACGACGCTGACGCGCGCCAGCGCCATGTCGTCGCCGGTCGTCTCGATCATTTCGCAGTCCAGCGCCAGTGCCAGGTGTGTCCCTCGCGGCAGCGAACCATCTGCAGCCGGCTTGCGGCAGTACTCGTGCAGCTGCAGCTCTGTCAGTCGGGCTAGCTGCACCTCGTACTTGTCCTTCCACGCCGGGTGGCCATGGCACCTGGCCACCAGGCGCTGGCGTAGCACGTCACGTGGGTCGCAGAGCGCTAGCTCTGCCTCGGCGTGCAACCTTGCCTGCACGCTGGCGCGCCAGCGCTCCGCGCAGGCCTCCACCTCCTTGCGCGCAACCAGCATGGCCCGGGTGCGCCAAGCCACCCAGCTGGTGCGACGAGTGCTGCGGCGAGGCCGCAGGTGACGCCGCTCCGCCCGCGCCGCCGCGCCCGCCCGCGCGTGACTGCCGTGCCCAAGCTTGTGCGGATGCCGCCTTGGCAGGGTTGGTCAAGCTCATCGACCACCGGGTCGTGGTGCTCGTGTGGTGGTGGTGGGGTGGTGGTCGTACGGGTACTACTGGGACCAGTATCAATTCAAGCACCACGAGAGAGGGGACAAGGGTCATGACGAGCGAGGACGAGAAGGAGAAGGACGTCGAGGAAAGTCACGATGAGGACAAGAATGTAGACGAGAAATGGACGAGCACAAAGCGTTGCGCGCCAAGCTCGCTCAGGCTGTCACTGGCAGTATGCTGAAAGCGACGACGATGACGAGACGGAAGATTCGTCCTTGCCCACAGCTCACAGTGGCGGAAGAGGCCATCCTTCCGGTGACAAGGAGAACTTGTTGTAAAACGTAGAACGTCAAGTCATCATCAAGTCTTAGTTTCAAGAAAGCTCGAACGAGAACTCTCCTCCTTCGCCTCGCCTAGCTAGGAGTGCTTTGCGCCCACGCTGTGCTAATCAGTGCAGCGCTGGGTCGGGCTGAGGAATAAAAGTCTCACTGTCAGAGGCAAGCTAGCTGGCGAGCCGTCGTCCTCCTCGTCCTCGTCCTCCTCAAATCACAGCAACGGTGTCGACGTCGGCCTGCGCACCGGGCGGCGCGGAAGCGGGGGTCGCTGCAGAGGACGCCATGGCAGTGACGTTGTTGTCCGCATGATGGTCCTTTTTGAGGACCTCGGGTGCAGTCTCGCCCTTGATCTCCTCGACGATTGGGCGAAAGATGAGCAAGAGGCTCATGTAGACGACGAGCAGAAACAGGACGCTGCGCATGCAGTAGTAGCCGAGACGGCCCTGCGCGGTCTCGAGGGGAATGCCCGTGTAGCCGACGACAGTGATGATGACGCCGCAGAAAGCGATGAAGCAAATCATGATCTCCACGGGCTGGAAGAGGCGCAGCTGGTGCTGCAGCGCAGCCTTGATTTGCTGATCTGCGGTGAGCGCGCCGCCGAAGGAAGCGACGCCCGCTTCGGCCTCGTGCGCCGCGACCTGCGCGCAAATGCGCCGGTAGACTTGGTGCGTGCGAAAGAGGTAGAAGCTCCCGAGCAGGACCGGCGCCAGGTTGACGACGAAGGCAGACCAGCCGAAGGCGTCGCTAAAGGCGCATACTGTGTAGATGAGCTCGTCGCTTTGGCAGCACTCGTAGCGGATGACGGGGCGAGTCGTGCGCACGCTCGTCATGATGAGGATGAGCATGAGCTCGAGTAGGATGATGCCCATGAAGTAGATGCGCAGGCGTTGGTCGCGCTCGCGCGCCTTCTCCGGCGTCTGGTACTCGCGCAGCTTCCCGAGCGGCCTGGTCGGATTGTTAGACAACGCGAAAAAGTGATAGAGATGAAAGACCTTGGACAGGAGCGCGCCGCCCACAAGGCCGAACCCGAGCGCCAGAAACCACGGTTTGGCGAAGCACAGCCCCGTGCTCGACTCGAGCGGCCACAGGAACATGCCCACCAGCAGACACAGCATGCCGCCCAGCACGGCGGCGCAGAAGGACCCCGTCGTACGCATCACGCGCGTGCCCTGGTGGCGATTCAAGAACATCATGAGCGCGACGATGAGCGCCGACGTGAGCAGGCCCACCACGAGGAAGGCGCGCTCCGACATGGTGCCGTACGGCGTCACCTCCTCGAAGAACTCGTCCGTCACCTCGAAGCTCCCATCCGGCTGCGAGAAGTTCCTGCACGCCGCCACGTCTGCCTCGCGGGGGTCCTCGCGCCCCTCGTACACCACCGTCTCGCAGAAGGTCATCCCGGCCGCCACGAGAGCCGAGTCGCGCCGCCGCGAGGCGCCGCGGGCGCTGCTTCACGCCGGTCTGGCCCGCGCGCTCGCAGCAGGCCGGCGCGCCGGCTGGCCGGCTGGCTGGCTGGCTGGCTGGCTGGCTGGCTGGCCGGCCGGCGCGGGGCGACCCGACAGGCTCGTCGCTCGCGAGCCTCGAGCCCGGCCACGGCACGCTCGCCACGCTCGGCCCTTGCTGGCCAGAGAAGAGCTCGCTCGCTCGCTCGCTCGCTCTGCCGCGCCGCGAGCAGCCCGCCGCGCAGGTGCCCGTCGGCCGGGCCGGCGGCCAGGCGCGGGGGGGGTTCGCGCGAGGCGGCGGCTAGGAGCGGGCTCCTCGGGGCCCAAGGGGCGCAATGATTTTGCGCGGAGACGCTGCCTGGCAGGCAGGCAGGCAGGGAGAACGAACGACCGGACTCGGACGGCTCCTTCCTCGCCCCCGCCGCGCCGCCTCGGCCCGCCCTGCCCGGCCGGCCGGCCACCCGACGCCCGCCGCGCTGCCTGCCCGCCCGCCCGGTCTGCGCTCTGCGGCGCGCAGCTCGGCGCGCGCGGAGCCAGAGCCAGCCGGGGCCAAAAAGAAACTTGGAGGAGGACGGGTGGAAGGACCCGGAGCTCGCGGACAGCGCGCGGAGCAGCTCGCGGAGCAGCTCTCGGAGCAGCTCGCGGAGCAGCTCTCGGAGCAGCTCTCTCTCGGTCAGCTCTCTCTGGTGAGGGAGTTGCCAGCCAATGCCGGGAAAGGTGCGGTGGACCAGCAGCGCGCTTGGTAGAACTTGTCATGTGCGCGCAGCATCGGAGTCTTCAAGGTGGCGAGGACGCTGCCTGAGCCTGCCTCGGCCTGCTCCTGCGCTTTGACCAAACAAGGCCTGCAAGGGCGCGGGCGCGGGCGGCGGCGAGCTCTTCGCCTCGATCGAGAAGACCGGCCTGAGGCGCGTCACCTCCTCGGGCGTCGCGTGAACGCGCACGAAATGCGTGGCCGTCTCTAGGATGTAGGAGAGGCCGCCACGACGGTCTTGCCCTACTCGTACGTCGGCGCTCAGGTTACACACGTCCTCGGCGCTCAGGAGAAGCTGATCCACGAGCGGTAGTAGGACGTCCTCGGCCTACAAAGGTACCTTCAGCGTCTTCGCCACGCTGGTCGCCGCCATCGCGGGGCGTGTAGCGGGCAGGGCTTGGATTGCAGGCAAGCGCAAGCCGACTTCTTTTGTTTTCCCGGCTCATTTCGTGACTTTGGCACGGAGAACGCTGACTGGTCCTTCTCAAAAAGAGCATCTGCCTGCCCGCCCGCCCGCCCGCCTGCCTGCCTGCCTGCAGCCTGCCTGCCTGCCAGCGCGGGGCGTGTGCACGCCATTCTGCGCGTTCCGTAACCAAAACGGTTTGTGCCAGAGCGAGCTGGCTCTCGCGCTTGGCTTGAAAGTTAAGCTAGAAAGCGTCCTTCATCCGGCGGTGGCTCCACGCTACTCCTCTTCGTGGCCTGGTCTCGAAGGGCTCTTCTTTTGAACGCGAAAGAACACAACCCGTGACAAATCTCGGTCTCCGTCAGATCGGGGCGGTGTGGTGAGCGTTTGGTGAGCTGGGTGGGGAGCGCGGCGAGCTTGGAACGTGGCGAGATCCAGTCAAGTCACAACGCGCGATGTTTCTGCGCCTTTGCGCGCTTTACCTTGGAGAGTCGTGCTAGTGCGAAGGAAGCATGGGTGCGCTGCGGGCGCACGAGGAATTGAATCTCGAAGAATTCGCCATGAAGGATCCCGACGCGGAGCTGGAGGCCGCTCGCGCTGTCGTGGTGTTGGACGGACTCCAGGCATCCAAGCTCGCAGAGCAACCAATGCCGACCGCGAGCAGATCTGAATCGCCGGAGAGCGAGGATCTCAGCAAGCGGGAAGCAGAAGAGCGCCGAGTAGCAGCGCGCGCTCAAACACAACCTTTCCCGCCCCTACCTCTCTGCCGCGTCAGCGGTGGAGGGGCGGGGCTTTTCTTTTTCGTTTGCCACTAAGGACATCATTTGAAGAGCTCCACTTTACCGATCCTTCCATTACGTGGTGACACTCGAGCAACAGCTGCAAAGGAACAGGCGCAGCCTCCGTCATAGGCAAGACGCCAGGGACGATCTGGTCGAAACTGTGGCGTTGAGGCGGCCCGGGATGGCACCGAAGCGGCGTGCCCAGAGCTAGACGAGCGATGGCAATCGCAATGACAATGGCAACACGGCTTGGCCATCATGGTCACTCTGCCTGCACTGGCGGCCACTACAAGCAAGCAAGCACTGGCCCGGCCACTGCCAGTGCCAAGGCCTGGCCAGGCGGCGGGACTGATCATGACGGAAACTCCGGGGACTGGGTGTGCGAGACGCGGGCGGCCGGGCTCATGGGGGGCGCGAACGAGAGAACCGAACCTTGGCAGCGAGGGAAAAATCGGCGCACACTGCGAGAAACGGTGGGTTGACGCACTTGGACTCCAGCGGCGGGACTGTCTGTACTCGGCGCCGGCACGACGACACCGCGCAGTGGATCCCACGGCGAGCGAGGAGCAGGCGGTGGTGAATCGCTTGCACCCACGTGCGCGCGCTCCGGCAATACGCGAAGCGCGGTCGCGGTGGTGGCTGCGGCGGCGGCAACGCTGCCGAGCACGGCACCGCGGCGATCGTGACGCCGGCGCGGGCTGCACGCGCGCGCGGGCAGGCAGCCAGCCAGCCACCTGAGGTCGCACGCTCGAGCGAGCGAGCGGGCGGGCGAGCGGGCGTGCGGGCGAGCGGGCGGGCGAGTGAGCGGGCGAGCGAGGATGAAGGCGGGGCCTGTGCTGGTGGCCGTGGCGGCGTGCGTGGCGGCGGCCAGCCACGTGCAGCCGGCGCGGGCAGCGAGCACGTACAGTGCAGCGGGAAACAACGTGAGCGTCGTGGTGCCCTTTAGCTGCCAGCAGCGACAGCTCTGGTCAGACCTCTCAGACGACTTCGAGTGCAGCGGGCACGGCGTATGCGAGGCGAATGGGACGTGCACATGCAACCCAGGTTGGACCGGGCTTAGCGACTTCGTCAACACCGAGCACATGGACTGCCAGATCAACGAGACCGCCGTGCACGCGCTCTGGGGCGTCCTCCTCTTCGTTGCGGTCTGGAGCCAAATCTCCATGTGGGACCAGATCCAGACTCGCTGGGAGAAGTTCAAGGCCATCCGCAAGACGCGCCGCGAGGCCGGCCGAAGTCACCGCATCAGCGCCAACCCTGGCCTCCTGGCCGTCCTCACCTACTCGTACATCTGCTTCCCCTCCATTCTGGCCACGGGGATGTTCAAATTTTTCGTACCAGCGGCTCGCGTGGGCGTCTCCATGCCGCTCACGCTTCTCTTTGCTCTCGTGCGCGTGTCGTTCTATTTCATGCTCTACCTGTACCAGCCCGCGCTGCTCACCACCTTTCTGCGCGGAACATACCGGCACCGCAACAAGGTGCGCCTGCTCGTGCGCCTCACGCGCGTCTTGGCGACCGTCAACCTTTGCTGTGCAGTCTTCTCTAGCCTCATGCCCTTTATCACGCTCATCGACGGGGGCGAGGCATCCGCACCCGCCGTCAACATCTTCATCGTCTTCATCTACGCGCAAGTGATCACCATCATCCTCCACGCTGTGCAGGCTGGCATGGTGCGCAGCCGCGCCAAGGCTATTGTCGTCACGAATGATGCCTACGGCGCCAACGCTGCCATGCGCCGGACGCGCCGGCACATGGTCTCGGGCGAGACCCGCGGCATTCTACAGTCCGTCGTCCAGGTCGCCATCTACCTCATGTTCGCTGTCGTGCCCATGCTTTACAACAAGCACGACTACTTCAACCCGATCGGCTGGCTTTCCTACGTCGTCGTGGCGCGCTCCATCGCACAGACTGCCGTCAGCGAGCACAGCCGCAAGCACGGCCACACAAGCACATCCAGCTCCTCCAGTGACCTCGGGCAGGACGACTTCCGCCTCACAGGCCAGCCCTCCACCACGCGCACCTCTCGCTTCACCACCGCCTCCATCGGCTCTACGCGCTTCACCCACCCGCTCGCCAAAGCAAAGCCCGTGCTGCAGCGCTTCGGCTCGGGCAGAGCATCCGGCAAACGGGCGGGCTCGGGTGGCTCCTTCAATCACCCGGCTGACCTTCCTGTCGTTGTCATGGCGGAGCACAATGAAATGCCACAGGTTCCCAGCCGCTCCACGAAGCCTTCCTTTGCGGCGCTTTCGCAGGCCGACGCTCGACGCGCCGCAGGAACCAAGCGCCTGGCGCAGAATCTCGGCACCGACAACCCGCAGCACCGCCCACGAGACCCACACCAGCAGAACGAAGACCAAACCTCTGAGCCCTCATCCGGCTCCCACAAGGCCCGTCCTCCCGCACACCGGCCTCCAGTCATCCCTGAGCGCATCGACTCGTTCATCTAGCTTGTTTCAACCTTGACCCAATGAGCCAATTCATTGCTTCGTGTGAATGCTTCAACAAAGAAGCGCGACTCTGTGTTCAAGCGCAAGCGTGCGTCAGCAAAGGTGCGTCGACCAAGCGTGAGCATGCAAAGGTCAAGCATGAGTGTGCGACAACCTTGCACGAGCATTTTCTCCCGGCAGCCAGCCTCACGACTCATCAAGAATGGGCCAACGCTGCGAACCATCACCAAATTTGCCCGCAACGACGACCGGAGACCAGCAGCACCAGCAGTAGCGCTTTTCTGTGATGAGCACTTCGAGCACTCCCCTCGAGCACGCGCGAATGGTCCCTCGAGAGCAGCAAGCCCAGCAAAGTCAGCAAGTCTGACTGTGAGTGAGCCAGAGCACAGCGAGCCAGCTGGAGTCGCGGCCGAGCCGAGCCGAGAAGACCCTGGCCGGGCACCAGCGCAGCGCAGCGAGCGCCGGCCTGCAGTGCCTGGCCTGCCTGCCTGCCAGTGCCTGTCTAGAGCTCGCTGCCTGTCTCTTCGTAAGTTAGCTAGTAGCTAGCTCGTAGCTGGTGCCTGTCTCCGCCTCGCCACGCGTCACGAGCGCGAGCACGAACCCGGAGCCGGCAGAGCCCGTTCGCGCGCGGCGGCGGCGCGGCGGCGCGGCGCGGCGCGGCGCGGCGCGGCGCGGCGGCATGAGCGCGGGCAGCGGGCGGTGGCTGGTGCGGCGGCACGGCGGCGGCGACCTGGATGGCGGCGATGAAGGCGCGGGCGGCGGCGGCGCGGCGGGCGGCCTCGAGGCGGGCGCCGCGGGCGAGGCGCGCGCGAGCGGCGGCGAGCGCGGGCTGAGCGGCGCGGGAGGCGGAGGCGGAGGCGGAGGCGGAGGCGCGGCAGGAGGCGGCGCGGCAGGAGGCGGCGCGGCAGGAGGCGGCGGCAAGTATGGCGCGGAGAGGCACGAGGGCGTGTCCGTGACCGAGGCGGCGCTGCGCGTGCTGGCGGACGACCTGGAACGCGGCGCCGACTGGGTCGTGTCCGAGGGCGAGGAGGACGGCGACAGCGACGCGGACAGCGTGGACGAGTGGGGACGGCCCACGCTGCGGTCAAGACTGAGCTCCGCGGCGGACGAGATCCTCGCCGAGACCTTCCAGGAGGACGCTGCGCGGCCCACCACCTGGTTTCGGGTGCTGTCGACCGTGGCGCAGGCCTTCGTAGTGATCTCGATTGCCGCATCTGCGCTCTACCTGCTGCAGCAAATGTTTCCTGACGTGGACCAGGAGCTCAAGCTCTGGGCCACCTGGGCCAACGACATGGGCTGGAAGGGCATGGTGGCCTTTTGCCTGCTGGCCGCCGCGCTCCTGCTCGTGCCGGGCGTGCCGGGCTCGCTTCTCTGCTTCAGCTGCGGCGCGGTCTTCGCACTCGACAAGGCTGTGCTCGTGGCTGTCCTGGCACATCACATCGGCGCCTGCAGCGCCTTCCTCATGGCGCGCCTCTTGTGTCGAACCCGCTTCGAGAAGCTCCTGCTCACGCGCCCCACCCTGCGCACGATGTCGGCCGCGGCGCGCAAGGAGCAGTGGAGGGTCACCTTCCTCTCGCGCTTCATCGTCATGCCGGTGCAGATCAAGTACGTTGCGTCCTTCACATGTTTCTCTTCTTTTTCCCTTCAATGTCTCACAATCCGCTCGCTCGCGCAGGAACTACCTTTTTGGCGTGCTCCCGGTCACTTTCCGTTGCTTTTTCTTCATGGCACTTTTGGGCGACTTTCAGAGCACGATCTTTTCCACGTATTTGGGATCCGTCTCGCACACTCTCCTCGACGCCGGCCGCGGCCGCGTCGGAGACGGCTCCCTTGACGCCAGCGCCTGGGACCCGGCAAATTGGATGCCCATGGTTAGTCTCCTGCTGGCGCTTGCTATGACCACCGTCGCTTCCATCGTGGCTCGCCGCTCCTACATGCGCGTGCTCGCCGAGCTCAAGACCGAGGAGGCTGGTAGAACACGCAGCAGACGCAGCGGGCGCTCTTCGTCTGCGGAATGGGGCTCCTCTTCTGCGTCCAGATCGCCGGTTTCGGGGCGCAATTGGCGCCGCCCTTCGTACAAGCGCTCCAATAAGGGTGTCGACTCCTTCGGGGAGGAGGGCGAAAACCCTGACGAGGACGATCTTGCGGACGATGAAGGTGGCCTCGAGCTAATGAATGGCGCCGTCGCAGGCCAGTGGGAACAGGACCGCCTTCTCGGCAAGTCTTCTGGTTGAGTTGACCTGACATGACCTGACATGACCTGAGCTGTGCTGTGACCTGAGAGCAGACTGGACCTGCCAACTGACATCACATCGTCCGCCGAAATGTACCCTGAGGGTGCTAGCTAGTGTGTGCCGCACACCCCGGTAACCGCCACCTCCTCCTCCTCCCTCCCCCAGCCACCACAACCACCAAATCAGTGACGTGGCTTACCGCTGCGAGCGAGCCTGCTCACGCGTAAAGGCCTGAACAAACTCATGAAAGACGCTGAAGAATCGCTCGGAGTCCGCCTTGAGGTCCTCATCCTCTGCCACAAAGACGCGCAGCAGGTCTGCATACGTTTGCTCCAGCTTTTCCACAGAAGCTCGCAGGCACTCGTGCGAACGACGCGCAGTGGTGAGAAAGGCACCCATCTTCTCGCAAAAGGCTGAGGAAGCCTCGTCCTTCTCCAAGCGGCCCACGAGCGACTCGACGAACTTCACGTCGCCACCGAGGCCGCGCGCAGTCCCTGCCAGCGAGCTCACCGAAAGCCGCGCGGCCTCGCCCACGTGCTGCAGGTCCTTGCCAAGCTTCAGCATGACGGGATACCTCTTTAGCGCGATGTCCCGCACGATGAACTGTAAGAGCGTAGTCTTGTGATCTGCCGCCTTGAGGTTGTCAATCTTCGCGAGCAAGTCCAGCTTGAAGCCGAACGCCCCGCCTCGCGCGCTCGTTCCGTTCAGGTAGTTGCCCACCGCGAGCACCACACGTAGCGTCTGCTGCAAGGCGCTCGACTGCCGCACCTCCTCGCACGCCTTTAGCACGACCTGCACCTGCTCTTGTGCCTCCGCGACCTGGACGCGAAAGCGGAGCTGGATCGACCACGCCTTGATGCGCTGCTGAACCTCCTTGACCGGCGCCAACTCCAAAAAGAGCAGCTCGATCTTGCCTAGGTCAGCCCGGTCGCCCTCGTAAGCCTGTACCGTGCGCACCTCCTCCGCCGTCGGCAGCACGTTCGCCAGCATGCCGACCCGGTCCGCTCCGCCCCCAAGGCGCTTCAGATCGAGTTCCTCAATGCACTGCCGAAGCACCTCGGGCGCCATGCGCAGCCGCGCGAACGCAATCCCTACATTCTGCTGCCGCTTCGGGTCCAGCAGCTCCACCGCCTTCTTCACCTCTGCAGCGCCACCCGCATCCTTCGTCTCCTCCACCTCCGTCTTGGGCTCCGCCGCCGTGGGCTGCCCAAAGTGGTCCTCCAGCGCGTCCAGGCTAATGTCCACGTCGCGGTCCTCCAAGGTCTCCCAGAGCGAGCCGGCCACGCGCTCTGCGGGGATTTTGGACCAGAACAAGGCGCGCATCGGCTTGCGTGGCGTCACCTTGGCCTTCTCTGGGACCGCCGGCTTCGACTCCGCCTGCGCCTGCGCGCTCTCGCCCCCTGTCACCGCCACCAAAGAGCCAAAGAATAACGCCTGGTCCTCCGCAGAAACCCCGTCACGCGCCATTTTGTGGCGAATGGCGCCCTCGGGGATCTTGGCTTGCTGCATCTTGACGTACTTTGCAAACTTCGGGTCTGCAGCCGCGATCTGCGGTGTCGTTGCCGGCTGCTCAGTCTGGCCGTTCCCAAAAAACTCGGCGACCTTGTCCGGAGCGACCTCGTCCCGGGCCATGGCATTGCGAATGGCGCCCTCTGGCAAGCCTGCCTTGCGCATCTTGGCGTACTTGGCCAGAGCCGGGTCCGAGGCCGCCGAGGGCGCTTCCGTCTTGGCGGCCTCGCTCAACGGTCCGGATGAGCCGTCTGAAGAAAAGAACGCCGCGCGGTCCTCTTCGGGCACGCCGTCGCGCGCCATGCAGTTCTCAATGGCGCCACGGGGAAGACCCGCGCGCTCCATTTTGGCATACTTTTCAAACTTTGGGTCCCGCGCGGGCGCCGCTGGTGTCCCACTCTCTCCGCTGGGCGGCGCGACCGTGGGACCTGCGAAGAAGGCACGCCGCTCGTCCTCGCTTAAGCCGTCCTTGGACATGCAGTTCTCAATGGCGCCGTCTGGCAACCCTGCCTTGCGCATCTTGCTGTACTTGACAAACCTGGGGTCGACCGCAGCGGCCGCCGCCAAGGCCGGTGGCGCTGATGCAGCCGCGCTTGCGGCGGTCCGCAGGCTCGTAATCTCATCCTCGGCGCGTTGCAACTCCAGCTCGAGCTGCTGCATGCGCTGCTGCGCCTTGCTCAGCTCGTTGAAGCGCTCGTCTCCGGCCAGATGAAGCCGCTCGATGTCTGCAAAGGACAGCGACCCGTACTGGCCCGCCACAATCTGCTGGCACACCTCAGCCAAAAGGCCCCACACGCGCGGCGCCAGGTAGCTGTCGGTCGGGACGACGAGCAGCGCATACATGAGGTCCAAGAAGTGGTGGCCGGCGCCCGACCCCTGCGCTGTGTAGTGAACCCGCTCGAAGAGAATCTCCGCATCGGTAAGCCATGCCCCGCTCGTGGGCGCCTCACGCAGCACCCGCTCAATGTCTGCATCCGCAAAGGCCCGGTACCTTGCGCTCTCCGCAGAGAGAGCGCGGCGATCGCCTTCAGGGTCATCTTCCTCGCGGAAAAGGTCCACAACGTTGTCCAGATCGTCCAAGACCCGCATGATACCCAGGTAGGCAAAGTCTGCTCGCAGAGCGACGCGATCTTGGAGCGTTGGGAGCCCGGACACGAGCAAATTGATGAAACGCAATACCTGCGTCTTAAAGTCGAGGTCAAAGGCCTCGTGCTCAAAGGTCAGGCAGTGTACGAGCGTGGCATAGCGCAGATCCTCGGTCTGCTCTACGCGGTAAAGCTCGAAAGCAGATCGCACCAGCTCGTGGCCTTCTGCGCCGTGCAAAGCGAATCGGCCGAGGATATCCAGCACCACCGTCGCGCGCCTGGGTCGTCGCGGATCGCACGCAAAGCAGCGCACAATAGTGCCTGCCGCGGTCCCATCCGCGACAAGGACGCTGCACGCATGCGCGCTTGTATGCGTGAGCTCTGCCAGCGCCTCCAGTAGCTCTGTTTGCAGCGACGCGCTCGTCACAACGTCCAGTAAGCGCATGAGCTTGTGCAAACCGCCCAGCTCGAGAAAAGCTTGCACCCAGCCTGCCTCCCCTTTGATGTCCATGCGAAGATCGACCACGTCCTCCGCGCAGAGCCTGTCCGCGGCCAGCAGCAGCTTGTCCAGGAGCTCTACGCATCGCAGCGCAGCGCCGTGGCCCTCGTATGCACTGGTCTGGACGCGCACGTATCGCTGGTGCTTGGAGAGCAGCTTCCACTTCATGTGCATGGGCTGCGCCATCATACGCGCGCGCTTGCTCTCCGGGATGCCAAGCTCGTCCAGCAGCCGTCGATACATGCGATCCAGCTCCTCATCGGGCGGCCGGTCCTCCATGCTCACTTGCTTGCCCATGGCGGGCGTCGTGGGCGCCCTCGCCCCGCTTGCCTCGGAGCGCTCTGCGGCCGTCATGCTCGCCCTTCGAGACCGAGGCGAGCGAGACCGAGCGAGCGACCGCGAGCGAGCGACCGCGCGCAAGCGCGCGCAAGTTGCGCACGCGCAAGTTGCGCGCGAGTGAGAAGGAGAGGCTTCGCCGTGCTCGACTTTGAGAGGATGGAGGGCCCCGGAGCGCGTGAGGTGAGGGCACGCAACTTGGAAAAAATTTGACGCATCAACGTCGATGGTCAATGATCCGTTCGGTCGCGCACACCCGCAGGCAAAATGGCATCACCACCACAGTGTGCTCGTTCCCCTGGAGAACCTGTGTCTTGCGTTCGCAGTGAGTGACAGTGAGTGATGATTATCAAGCGCAATTAAATCGAGGCGGCGGCGCGGCTCGCGCGAGGCTCTCGCAAAGCTCGCGCGCAGCTTGCGCGCGGCTCGTGCGACCGCGCGCTGGCGCGGGCGCCGGTCCTAGCGCGGCGGCAAGCCGGCGGAGGATCCATCTGAGGTGGCCGCCGCCCTTGCACCGCGCGCTGCACTGCTGCACTTGGCGCCGGTAGGTCACATCGCGCCCCATCACACGATGGCGGAGCAGGAGCCGCGGCCGAAGAGCGCCGTGCAGGAGGCGCTGCTGAGGAACTTGCTGCTAGAGGAGGCCAAAGACGGCAGCGCGCAGGGCCCGCCCCGGGGAGGCCGCCGGCTCAGGGCGACGGACAAAAGGGTCCAGCTGCGGCCACCTGTGCGGCCGAGAGGACAGAAGCTGCACGTCATCAAGCAGGAGCGGCTGCTCAAAGAGCACCGGGACCGTCTGCGCAAGGCACAGCCCCGACTTGACAACGGACCGCCCAAGACGGCGACGATGCGGCACCTCAAGTCGCGGCTCAAGTCCACGCAGGACAGCATCGGGCGCCGTCTCCGCATCGAGCACGAGAACCAGCTCCTCGTGCAACGCATGACGGCAGTCATGCACCGCAAGAGCGAGTACACTGAGGCGACCCATCATGGGCCGCGCGGTCGCCATGAGCGCCAGCGCCTGTGGGAGTTTCGTCGCATTGAGCAGGAAAATCGCAAGCTCGCAGAGCGCCTGGAGCGTGTTCCGCCGTTTTTGAAGAATCAAGAGCTCCGCAAGGACTGGAAGAAAACCAAGAAGAAGATGGCCACAATGTGCGCCTACCCACTCATCATCGCGGAGCCGCACCGTCCGATCAAGTCAAGGGCCGGTGGCAGGCCGCAGCAGCAGCAGCAGCAGCAGCTCTCATGCTCGCCGGCCCTTCCGAAGGACCTTCGCATCTTTCCTTCTAGGTCGAAAGGCATGCCGCTTGGCCGCGCGCTCTCCCCCAAGGTAGAGGACGCCCTGCTCGGGCCCTTTGGATTCGTGGAGAGCAGGTCCGCCACGAAGTGGGAGGGCGGCTCGGCGCCTCCCACCGCGCTGGCTGGAGACGAGCGACCAGGACGGCTCTCCGTCTTCTCCGAGGTGCGGAGTCTGCCCATGACCGAATATCACAACGGCGCATACCTGGAGACCGTGTGTTACGCACTCGTGGCGGTCAGCATGACCATTGATGAGGCCTACCGTGCCCTGGAAATCCGAGCGTGCCGGTTACGGTCCGGCGAGGTCTCGAAGCGCCCTGAGGAGCAGCACGATCTCATCATCGCGTACAGCGACATCTTCAGCCTTGTGGGCGGCAACACGCGCGACACCTATGAGCATGTAGCGAAGAAACTCTGGTTCCGCAACGCGCGCCTCATGCTCAGCTCGCAGCTGCCCAGCTGCATCGCGGCCATTCTGCCGGACCAGGCTGCAGAGAACGCGACACTGCTGGGCGAAGGAGACTGGGCGCCTGACGTTGACGCCAAAGTTGCCAAGCTCCAGGCCAATATTCGTGGCAAGCAGGCTCGCGCGGCCCAACGCGAGGAGCAGGTAGCTGCTAGCAAGCTCCAGGGCCGCTTTCGCGAATACGCGGCTTCCAAGAAGCAGCTGCAGCAGGAGCAGCAGCGTCTTCTAATCGCCCAGGAGAAGCAGCAGGCTGCTTCCGTTCTTCAAAGCAACTTTCGCCAGTTCAACGCCAAGAAGAAGACAGAAACGGCGCGCCTCGCGGCGGTCGAGGAGGAGCAGCAGCAGCAGGCCGCGAGCGTGCTGCAGGGGCAATTCCGCAAGTACAACGCGGGCAAAAGGGAGAAGCAGCAACAACAACAGCGCCAGGAGGAGCAAAGTGCGACCAGGCTGCAGAGCGCATTCCGTGGCTTCCAGGCGCGCCAGCCATTGGCCGAGAAGGAGGTTGTCCTAGGCACGACGACCTTCCACGCGTCCTTGCGCGCGCTCACGCACCGCCGCGTCCTGCTGGAGGTAGGCAGCGAGCAGTTCTACGTGGAGCCCGTCCAAGCCAGCGATCGGCTCGTCGCGCCCGAGGCACTCTTCGACATGCTCTTTGGCGACCACGTGGTGCGCCACCGGGAGGGGAACCTTGAGAGCGTCGCTCGCCTCTACGCAGTGGCGCATCCTCGCATTCGCGTGCAGCCAAAGCCTCAGGCGCACGGACAGCTCGTGCTCGTGCGACGCTATGCGACCATGAACCGCGCGCGCCGCCAGCCGCTCTTGGTTCGTGAGTACGCTGTAGAGACGGACCCGAGGAGGCGTGTTGAGGCCGTGTACAATCAGAGTGACGGCTCCACACTCTGGTATGAGAATGTTCTAGAGTGAAAGGGCCCGAAAGGGCCCGAAAGGGTCCGAAGAGTCCCGGGTACGGCTGCGTGGAGGCCCTGGATGTGGGAACATGCTACTAATCGCACTGATCACACGGTGACGGCGAGCAGCGTCGTGCTCGAGGCAGGAAGTCCTTCAAAGAGGTTCGCTTCGTCTCTCTCTCGAGGGAGGGTCGCAGCATGACTTGATCCATGGTCAGAGGGTGGTTTAGTTGTGTACGAGCAGCCCAGGTTGGTCGCAGGCAACGTGAGTGCTGCGTTCGCGGCGTGTGCCTTCATTTCGGGATCGCTGGCGGGAACATGACTCGCAAGAGGGTGTCGAGCCAAGCCTTTTGAGAGACACGCTGAGGCAACGCCAAAATATCCTATTTCACACCGGAGCATGACAGGGACAGTTGACCAAGTGGCGACGTGGACAGTACAAACCTCGCGAAAGTATATATGAGTCGACTTCAAATTGATCACTTGACTTGGAAATGTCGAAAGCGACTGCCCTGCCGTCTCGGCCACCAAAGCTTCTAAAGAAGGGCTCAGGGGGGGGGAGGGGGGTTGTTGTCAGGGTTGTGGTCAGGTTGTCGTCGGGTTGTTATCGTCAGGTTCTCAGGCACAAGCGCACGAGCGCGTGCGCTGGTAAGTTTAGGCCTCGAGAAGATTGGGCAGATCGACCTTGACGGTCTCCGCGAGGGCCTGAGCAAACTCCAACGGCACATTGCACTTGAGCTTGACAACGTCCAGCTCATCGGGGCGCGAGGTGCGAGTCAAAAGCCCGGCACTCGTGAGCGAGGCCACCTGCTTGTGCACTACATGGTTGGCGGGGCGACCCGAGTCAAAGCCGCCCACCATGTCGGTAAGCGAGCGATACAGACCGACGAGGCGCTCGAGGCTGAAGACCTTGGGGCCCAGGAGCAGCTGGCCTGCGTTTGAGGCGGCAGCCTTGCGGGTCGCGGCGGCATTGTGTTGCTTCTGGCGATTCGACAGCTTGCGAGCGGTGCCGAAGATAGCGCGGTCATGCTCGGCACTGTTGTATGATCCGAGAAAGGCGGCCAGCAGGACGACCTTGGCGTCGTAAGGCAGGTCCGCCGCACGCTTAATTTCATCCCTCTCCCAGCGGTCCAGCATACCAGCGGTTGGGTTCTCGGCGCGCGCCTCGAGCTCAAAGTCGTGGTGGTACAGCATTTTGAAGGTGAGCCCGATGCGACCTTCCAACGCAACGCGCAGCGCCGTGTGCGGCTTGCCCGCAAGCTCGGGCTTGCGCATGAGCGCGTCCCAAAGGTCCATGCAGATGCGCGAGACCTCGCGCAGGTCGCGCACTTGCGCAGAGAACGTCTGCAGCACGGTCGATACGAAGGCGCGCAGATCCGCCTCCGAGTACTTGCTGCCGCCCGCCTGCGAGGCGGCGCGCTGCGCCAGTTGCAACGACAGAATCTTGCGCTGCTCCATCTGCGAGTACGCCGGGAACTCCACGAAGCACACAGGCGCACTGCGCAGCACAAGGCCCATCGAGTCCGGCAGGTCGGTCGACGTCAGGATGACGCTGACGTTGCAGCCGGTCGATCGTTCCAGCTTGAGAAGGGCTGGCAGGAGCTTGGCGCCAAGATCCTCGAGCGCCGCTGCGTTCTCCAGCAACAAGTAGAAGGTCTGCTTGGCCTCGCGCGCGGGCCCGAGCCGCTGAGCGAGCTTTAGCGCGAACTCGCGCATCGTGCTGCAGCGCGCGGCCAATTGGCCCAGCTTGCGCGATTCGACCGGTGCCTCCTCGCCCTCGGCGCCCTCCGGTGCGCCCTCGTCATATCCGCCGGCCGGCGCTGCCAACGCCGCCCGCGGCTCGCCGCCGCCGCCGCCGCCGCCGCCGCCACCACCACCCGGGGAGACCACAATGCCGAGACTCTCCAGCACAGCGCGATTCTCCTCGATGTTGCGGTTTTTGCGCTGCAGGTACGAGTCTTCGTCCGGCTCCACGTCTTCATCGTCCGAGGCCACAATTGCGTCCTCGGCATCCATGTGCTCCCTGCCCAAAGCTGACGACACGGGCTCCGGCATCTGCGAGAGCAGACGCTGGAAGAGGATGCTGGGCGCGTAGCACTCGTTGCAGTCTACGGCGGCGAAAGGGTACTCGAGCGCTTCCAGCAGTGCGCGGATGACGCCCGTCTTGCCGGTCGCCGTGTCACCGTGCAGAAGCAGGTGGCCAGTGAGCAGGTGCCGCGGGCCCATGAGGCCCGCCAAAAGGTCGATTTGCTCTTCACGACCCGGCCATGCCTGCTTGAGTTCCGTCGTGGCGTGCCGTACACCCGCAAACTCCTCAGCGAGCGCCATCCCAGATGGATGTTCGTACCGCATAGCCGCGGCCGTGCGGTCGTGGCGCTTGCTGAGCCGAGGCGCTCCGTCGTCCTCTCGCATTTCGTGGTGGTCGTCGTCTTCCAGTTCGTCATGCTCGTCATGCGACTCGCCCGGAGCCCCGGCGCTCGCGCGACTGTCTTCGTTCCGCATCACAATGTTGTGGCTGAGCTCGTCATCCTCGTCCACGTCCATGGCGACGGCGTGATGCTGATCATCCTCGTCATCCTCGTTCTCGTTCTCGTTCACTTCGTGGGAAGCCTGGCGAGAGCCGCCAGGGCCCTCGTTCTCTCGATCCTGGTCTTCCTCGTCTTCGTCCTCGGGCACACTTTCGTTGTCGCTCTCGTGCTCCGGCGCCGGCATAAGGGCCTCCCGTAGACTCTCGCAGATGGCGCCACGGTTCACCTTGATCCAGTCACACATGGCCTCACGCGACTCGATTAGCGTTTCGCCCTTGATGGCGTCCTTGGCGCGCGTCACGCCGGGCGCAAAGAACAGCTCACGAGCGATTCCGGTCCCGTACTTGTACCGCCAGCCGGCCTCGCGCAGGATCGGGTAGAACACCTTAAAGAAGTTCTCCGGGCGCGGCTGCACGTCGCGCAGCGTCTGCACGTACTCGTTAAACTGGCGCGTCGCCTCCGAGTCCTCGCCGTCCGAGGACTCCTCGTCGCCCTCGTCCTCCTCCTCGGCGCGCTCGCCACCATGCGTGGCCTGATGCTCGCGCAGAAAGGAGCACACGTTTGAGACACGCGCGAAGTCCACCGGCTTGCCACCCTCGCCGACCGGGCCGCGAAAGCCGCGCGTAACGCGGCCGCTGCGGCTCTTGCGCCGCGTGCGCACCCATCCCATCTTGGCCAGAACCGGCCAAACGTCGTCCCAGAAGTCCTCCTCGGTAATTTCCTCCGGAAGGTGCTCCTCCTCGTTCTCATCAGCCTCCACCACCTCGATCACCGGGCTCTCCGTCTTGGCCGGCGCCTTGCGCTGGCGGTCGCCGTCGTGGTCATCATCCTCGTTGCGGCGCCGAGCCTCCGCCCCCGCCTCTTCCTCCTCTTCCTCGCGGAGTGCCTCGGAGCGCCGCCGTTTCTTCCCGCGCAGGGGCGCCATGGCCGGGCTCGTAGTCTGCTGCTGCACGATAAACGACGCCACGGCGCGCTTCTTGGACCGGAACGCCGTGCAAAAGTCTTCGTCGTAAGACTCTTCGTCGTCGCCCTCGCGCGGCACAGCTTCCCTGCTCACGAACCACGCACCGACCTGCCGCCAGCCTTGAGCCTGCATGGTGCGCCAGATTGACTCGGTGTCGTCCCGCGCAGGCGAGATGATGTCCACAAGCCCGCGCGACTCGCGCTTCCGAAAGTACGCGTGCAGCGCCTCCTCCGAGTCGAACATGTCCTTGCCCAAAAGGCCCTCTTCCACCGTACGCACATGCGGCGCAAGGTAGTAGTGCGAGACAAGGCCGCGCCCACGCTTGTAGTGCCACCCCTGCGCCTTTAGGCGCTTCCAAAGCTGACCCATGGGCATCTTGGCGTAGGAGACAACGGCGCCGGTCGCGTTCTCGTCGTTTGCCTCCTCCTCCTCCTCGTCGTCGTCGTCGTCGTCATCATCATCATCCTCTTCCTCTTCCTCCGACACGCCATCGTGATCGTCCTCCTCGCCCTCCTCGTCATCGTACACGTTGGCATCCTCATCCCGCTCAAGCTCATCAGAAGCGGAGCTGACGGTCTCCAGCGTTTCAGCAGCGCGCGCCGCTTGCAGCGCGCGCCGCACGCCGTCAGCAAAACGTGGCGTCCTGCGCACGTACTCGAGGATATCTTCCTCGCGCACCCATGCATTTACGCCCAGCTTGCAGTGTGAGGTCTTCTTCACCTCCGGAAGCGCGTAGCGAAAGGCCCCCTCTAGCCCCGAGTTCCTGAACCAGTTCCAGCCGAGGTTGCGCAAGATGGGCCAGACGTCATTGAAGCTAGCAGCCTCCAGCACGTCCTTCGCGTCGTGGCTCTCCATGTCGTCCTCGTCCTCGTCGATGAAATGGTCAACCTCGGCGGGCGGGTTGTTCTCAGCATGCGGCGGCGCAGAGCGTTGCGAGTCCGCGCGGCGCCGCGACGGCCGGCGAGCCTGGGCGCGACGGTCCTCCTGCAATGCCGAGGCCATGATGTCTTCCCAACCGCGCACATGTTTGAGCTTGGGGTCGTTGCGGTCTTGCCAGCGCGACACGAGCACCTTGGCCACGTCGCGGCGCAACTCCCACCAGTTGTTGATGACGGCGTCCTTGGCGTCACAAAAGAACGGAAAGGACTGCGTGGCGCTGTACTTGTCGGCAGGCTTGACGAAGCATAGGTTCGTCTCGCTCGACGCGTCCTCCACGCGCTCCCAGCCGAAGCCGTCCTGCAGCACCTCCCAAAGCTCACCCTGGTCGGCGCGGTCGATGACCTGCGCGTATTTGGACGCATGCAGGTCGTTCTCGTCGTCGTCATCGTCGTCATCGTCGTCATCATCATCAGCAGCAGCATGGCCGACCTCGCCATCACTCTCGCCGTCCTCGATGGAGAGCGCCGCCTCACGATCCTGGTCCAGAAGCTCCTTCTGATGAAGCACGTCGTAGAGAAAGTCCTCGCAGAGCTGCCGCGTGGTCGGGTCGGTCCTGGCGAAGCTGACGAGCGCCTCCTCCGAGTCGAACATGTCCACCCCTAGCGTGCCGGCGCCCTTGGTGCGAACCGTGGGCATGGCATACAGCCAGTCGTGCTCCAGGCTGCGCTTGTTGCTAAAGTACCGCCAACGGCATGACTTGAGGATGTCCCAGATGGCGCTAAACTTGGATGTCATCAAGACGTTGTGTGCGCGCTCCCGCAGTCGCGGGTCGTCGCGACGCGCTTCTTCGCTTCGCGCAGGCGACTGGCTCGCGTCCGCGAAGCCGCCATCCACGAGCTGCTGCTCCAGCTTGCGCCGCCACGTCGGGTCAGTCTGCACAAACTCGAGCGCCTCCTGCGGGTCGGCCCACATGTCTTGCCCGAGGGTTCCAGTTTGCACCGTCACGTTCGGCAGCAGATACCGCCGCGAGCCCTTGCCATCGTAATTTGGCTGCTGCTTCCACCCGAGCTTCTGCAGGCTGTCGAAGACGTGGTTCAGGTTGGTCGCCCCGTCCACGATCCTGCGCGCGCGCTCTGCCGGGTCCATATTCTCATCGTCGTCCTCATCCTCGTCGTCCTCCTCGTCGTCCTCCTCGTCTTCATCATCCTCGTCGGCCTCGTCCTCAAGCCCATCGAGGTGGCCATCGTGTGACGTGTGGGAGACGTTGTGGTCGTCCTCCTCTGCTTCGTCGTCCAGCTCCTGGGGCACGTGCAGCTCGGAGGCTTCTTCATCCGCGTTGTCGTCCACCTCCAGACCGGCCTCATCGTCCTCTGGCGCACCGCGACTCACGGAATCCTCCGCCGCGAGTGCATCATTAGCAGAGGCGGAGGCGGAGGCGGAGGCGGAGGCGTCAAGCTGCGCCGAGGGTGCCGAGGGAGCCACCGGGCTTGGAGCACCATCTCGGAGCAAGCCATACTCGTGAAGCAGACTGTCCAGACTGACGTCCATGCGCAGCGCGAAGTCCTCGCAGACGCGCTCCCGCAGCTTTCTCTCACAGAGGCGGGACCAGGTCGGGTCGGAGCGTACAAAGTGCACGACCTCCTCCTCGCGGCACCACATGTCCTTGCCGACCGTGCCCTCGGATGCCTTGGCCACGTGCGGCAGCGCGTACGCGAAGCTGCCCTCCAGGCCGCTCCATGGAAAGTACTTCCAGTGCTGCTCGAAGCGCAAGAAGTTCCAAAGATCCTGAAACTTGGCGCGCTCCAAAAGGTTGCTGCTCAGCTTGGCAGCCAGCTCCTGGCGTAAGCGCTCGCGCTCGCGGCGCTGGACCTCGAGCTGCTGCGCCGACTTGCGCCGCCGCGCCGCCGCGAGCTGCTGCTGGCGGTCGCGCTCGGCCTTTCGACGCTGGCGTACCATTTGCTGCTTTTGCGCGACACGCTGACGCTCCTTCTCCTGTTCCTGTCGCCACTCCTCCTCCATGGCGGCCTCGCGGATCTCCTCCTCGAAGTGCTGCTCCACCTCCTTGGCCAGCGCCGGCGTGCAGAGTACGTGCTCCAGCATTTCGTGCTCGACGCACCACATGTTCACGTGCAGCTTGCCCTCGGATAGCCTCTTCACCTCGGGCGGATGGTACAGCCAGCTGCCCTCAATGCCCGAGTAGGGAAAGTAGCCCCAGCCCATGGTCTTGTTGAGCACGCGCCAGACCTCCTGGAAGCCCGCCTTGGCCGTGAGCGGGAAGCGCTTGGTCGCTTTCTCCACGGGCAGTTTCTGCCCGTCGCGCGCCTCGTCCGCGGCCGGCGGGCTGCTCGCCGTTGCCGCCCGCGGCCGCGGCTGCGAAGCTTGCTGCTCATCTTGCGCCAGCGCCGGTGCTGTGGCGCGGCCGCCGGCGCCGCCGGACACGCGCCGCTTCCCGCGCGCAGCCGTGGCGACCGCCACACCGTCGTCCTCGGGTGCCGAGGCGCTCGACACCGCCTCCTCATACTGAAAGTCCTCGAGGTCGTCCCTGAGGATGGACTCGACGCGCGCGGCCAGCTCCGGGTCGCCCTTGACGTAGTCGACCACGTCCTGCTCCTTGCACCACATGTTGACGCCCATTTCGCCGTGGCTCATCAGCGTCACCTCCGGCAGCGCGTACACCCAGGCTCCCTCCAGTCCGCGGTATGGAAAGTAGCGCCAGCCCAGGTGGCTCTGCAACACGTTGGGCCAAAGCATGGCAAAGGTCAGGTCGCGTTCCAGCACAAAGCGCGCTCGCTTCTGTTTCATTTGCTGCTGTCGCTTGCGCTTGCGCTCCCGCCTCGCGTCGGCGCGCCTCGCGTCGGCGCGCCTAGCGTTCTTGGTCTCGCGGCGCTCGATCTCATGCAGCTGGACCAGATCTGGCCGGTGCTCCAAAATGTACCGGCCCAGCATAGCCTCGCCCATGAACATGTCCTTGCCGATCTCGCCATCCGTCTTCTTTTGCACCTCCGGCATGAGGTAGCAGAAGGCGTGCAGGTTGTTACCGCCGCGATGCGTCCAGCCCTCCTTTTGCAGGTGCGCGTATCCGAACTCGCCCAGGTGGCGTTCCACAGCACCGGGGCTCCGAGCCTGCGCCTGCTCCTGAAGGGATCGCCGCGGCCGCCGTCGATCCTGTCCTTGCAGATCGTCGAGATCGCCGCCTGCCACAGCCCACCCTCCGCCGCTAGACCGCCGCCGCCGCTTTGCGGCGTGCGCCGCGCTCGGGCCGCCACCTTGGCGGGACTTGCGGCGTTGCTGCCTTGAAGTTCCAAAGCCGGCCTCGTTCTCGTCTTCGTCGCCTGGATGATCCAAACCAGCCTCGCTATCCTGCCGCTGCCGGCGCCGGCGAGGATGCTGTTGTTGTTGCTGCTGCTGCTGCTGCTGCTGCTGCTGCTGCTGCTGCTGCTGGGCGGCCTGACTCTGCAGAATCGCATCATCAATGTGAGCCATAATACCGTCCTCGGAGTCAGACTCCGAAAGCGCAGGCACTGCAGACGGGTATCGGGTGTAAAACTCCTCAAACAGGTCGTAGTAGGTGCTCCGCCTGTTCTTGACCAGGTGCTCCAGAAGGTCGTCCGCATTCTGCCACATGTCCACGCCAAGCGCGCCGTTCTTGGGCTGCTTAACGTGCGGCTTCATGTAGAAGTTCTTGTCGATGGTCTTGGTCTTGTCTGTACGCTTGGCGTATTTCCAGCCTCTCTTGCTCAGCAACTGCCACATCTTGCTGAACTGAGAGCGGAGATCCCTGACCCGCACCTTGGACGGCATGCGCGAGCCGTCGAACTGCAGGTGCTTGACACTCTGCAGAGGCCCCTTCGACTTGCCTTTGTACAACTCGCGCAGGTCCACGGACGCCGGTGAGCGCTCGTCGCCAGCGGGCAGCATGACAGGCCGCCTTGCGCTACTGGGCAGCACCGCCGCTTCCGCCTGCTTGGTCTTCTTGCCCTGCTTTCCCGACGCGGGCCTTTCATTGCGCCGCTGCTGCGTGGGCGTCTGCATCGAGGTGGCCTTGTCGCCGCCCTGCGCCTGCGCCTGCGCCTGCGCCTGCGCCTGCGCCTCCTGGGCGCGCTCGCGCTTGCTCCTCGGCGCGCCGGAGTCTCGTCGCATCTGCTCTCGCGGCGTCACAGGCGCCAGCGCGCGCCTCGGCGACCTCGGCATGCTGTTTCGCGTCTTCGCTATCTTTCTCCCAGTCCCTCTCCTCTCTCTCTCTCGGCTCTCCTTCTCCTCGTCCTCGTCCAGCAGCACGAGCAGCACCAGCGCCAGCACCAGCGCCGTCGTCGCCGCGTCCCGCTAACGCGCGTTCGAAACTCCCCCGCCGCGCCCGGCCTGATCGGAGCGCCAGCGCCGCAGGCAGCCGCGCGCAGGGGCCGCCGCCGCCGACACGCCGCGCCCTCGCGCCGCGCGGCGCCGCAGGCCGAGCCGCCTTTGATAGATTGATTGATCGCCCGGCCCGCCGCGACTCGATGATGGTTGAGTCGCGGTTAGGCGAATCGGCCCAACTGGCGCTTGGGCCGCTTCCTGCCACGCGGCACGTTGGTCCGCTTGTTCGAAATTAGGCCCCTTCTCGGTTTTTCCATCCATGCTCTTAGTCACACTACACACAACACATGAGAGAGGAGGATCAAGCGGCGGAGAGCAATCAAAGTCGAAACGAAGCGAGCCCGGCGGGCCCGGCGCACGCGCGCGCGCGCGCGGCGCGATGCGGCGGCGGGCGCGCGCGGACGACGGCGGCGGCGCGCGCGGCGGCGGGGCCGCGGCGGGCGCGGCGCGGGCTGCGGATGGACGCGGCGCGCGCGCGCTTCAAACGGGCGACGAGGCGCGCGGCGCGGACGAGGCGGCGTGGAGCGCGGAGAGGCTGAGGAATCGCCTCTTCGAGAGCCTGAGGAAGGCGGGGACGGTGGAGGCGCTCAAGGCGCAGCTGCGCGCGCAAGTCGTGGACAAGCTGCAGGGCGAGGACGCCGGCTTGCTGAGGCGCGCGACACCGCAAGATGGGGGCTCGCCGCGGCCTGAGGACGAGCTGGAGGAGCACGTGCTGCAGAGCCTGGTGGCGGACTACCTAGAAGCCAGGGGCTGCGTGTATACGCTGTCGGTCTTCGTACCGGAGGACGGCCTGGGCGAGCGCGTGCCCCTTTCCCGCGGCGAGCTGCAGCGAATCCTGCGGTCCGAGGACCTCGGCGAGGCTGCAGGCCAAGCTCCGCTCCTGCGTGACTTGCTCGCGCGCGCCGACGGCGGAGGACTACTGGCGGACTCTTGGGGGTCGGGCCGCGGCGGGCGCGGGCGCGCGGGCGGCGCCGGCGCCACCCGGTTCAAGGATAGTGGCACGCAAACTGCAGACGGGGAGCGTTTCGAGGGCGACACGGCCGTGAGCGTGCTGGACCGCAAACTCAGCCGCGTCAACGAGCGCTACGCGCTCCAGCTCGAGCGCGAGGCGCTGGCGCCGAGACGGTCGGAGGAGGAGCGCATGCTCCGCTACCAGCGCGACTGCGACAAGCGTGCCGAGGAGCACATCAATAGCGAGATCGCGCGGCTCCGCGACGGGGAAATTGCGGCAATGCGCCTGCAGGAGCGTGCCGCCATGAGGCTGGAGCTCTCGAGGGAGCGCGACGCCGCGCGAAAGGAGCTTCAGGCGCGTCTTGCGCAGCTAGCGGAGCGTGAGCGCGCCCTCGAGGAGGCCTTGGCGCGACAGCACGCCGACATGGAGGCCGAGCTGTTTGCGGAGCGCCAGAAGCTGCTCGCTCGCTTCGCATCCGAGGACGCAAAGACGGCGCAACTGCGGCGCGAGGTGGAGCTTGAGCGCAAGGCGGTCAAGCAGGCCGATGCAGATGCCGCGAGGCTGCGCGACGAGCTGGAGCGCAAATTGCTGGAAACTCGCACCGTGGAACTGGACCTCAAGCGCCGCTATGAGGATGACGTGCGCACCTACCGTCAGTCCGTGCTAGCAGACTACGAGGAGCGTGAGCGCCAGGTGCAGCGCGCGGAGCTCCGCGTGCGCGAGGAGACCGAGGCTCTGGCGCGCGCCAAGGACAAGCACGCGGGCGAGGTGCAAGCCGCCTCGACGGTCTTTGAGGACCTGCGTCAGGCGCGCCAGGCTCTCGAGACTGTGACCAAGGCGCGAGATGATGCACTCGTGGAGGCGCGCGCGCTGAAGGACCAGCTTGCGTTCATGAAGGAGACGGCGGCCTCGGAGCGTGAGCGTCACGACCGCGTGCACGCAGCGAGCGTCGAGCAAGCGCGCGACCTGGAGGCGCTCCGCTCGCGCATGGAGCTCATGGAGGGCGCTGATCTGATCAAGGAGAAGCAGCGCCTCATTGACGACCTGCGCGCGCAGCTTCACCATGCCCGGGAGGAGTCCGGTGCCCGCCTGCACCAGCTCGAGGACGAGAACCGCACGCTCGCTGTGGAGCGCGACCGCCTCGAACGCGAGCTGCATACGTTCACCTCGCGCTCCGATGCGGCGCATCGCCAGCAGCTCGCCGATCTACACGACGCCCTGCTCGAGGCTCGCGACGACGCAGAGCAATACCGGGCCAAGGCAGAGTCCGCCCAGGCCTCGCTGCGCACTCTCGAAACCGAAAATGCAGATCTTCGCGGGCTTCTGGCGCAGGCGCGCCAAGCACTCGACGAGGAGATCGCCAATCCGGCGCGCTACGAGGAGCCGCCGGCTCCGCCGCCCGCACCAGCTCCGGCGGCGCCGCCGCCGCCGCCCATGCACGCGTATAACCCCTTTCCGCTTCCCTTCCTGCCCTACATGTCCGCGGCCTCGCCAGCCCCAGCCGACCTCGCGGCCCAGGTGGCCAAGCTCCAGGAGCAGCTTGCCGGTCTGCGACGGGCGGACCCGCCTGTGAGCGTGAGCGAGGTGGGCGCGCCGAAGGAGGAGGCAGCGAAGCCGACGACTGCCGTGGGAAAAGGCGATGGCGCGCCCGAGCCAACGCACGCGACAGCGACAGCGACAGCGACACTACCTACGCCATCGCCTGCACCTACGCCTGCCCCTGCACCGTCGTCCGTATCACAGTCGCGGTCGCCGCGAAGCGGGACTCCTCGAACACCACAGCGCCGGTCCTACGAGAGCAAGCTTGGCGAGGCGGCACGTGAGAGCAAGCTGCAAAGCCCGCGCGTGGCGTCGCCAGCGTCCTCGGCGCGTTTGCAGGTCGCGGTCCCTCCTCGGACGAGCACTGCATCACCGCGGTCGGCCCGGTCGGCCCGGTCGCCAGGGATCCCGCGGACGCCGACAACGACGAGATCTACAACCTCGGCAAGGTCAAACCGGTCTGGACAATCTCAGCGACGGGACTCGCCTCTGCAGCTGCGGGACTTGGGTAGCACGAGCGGCGCAAACACTGTGTCGCGGGCCTCCGCAGCGCCCTCATCTCCAGGCCGTGGGCACGAGCAAGACGAGGATGAAGACGACCAGGCCAAGGTTGTGCAGCTGAGCGAGGAGGATGAGATGCGCGCGATTCGCGAGACGCAAGAGCGTCAGCGGCGTTTGCAGGAGGAGCGCAAGCAGGAGCGCAAGCGGCGGGCTGAGGAGGCGCAGCGGCAGCTTGAGGAAGATGAGCGGCGGCGCGAGGAGGCCCGTCGCGAAGCGAGGGAGCGAGCTGCGGCCGAAACCCGTGCGAGGGAGGACGCGGAGCGCGCCGAGCAGGAGGCCGAGGCGCGCGCCAAACAGCGAGAGGACGACGCCATTATCGAGCGGTATCGGCAGCGGGCCAAGGAGCGGCTGCAGGAGCAGCAGCAGCAGCAGCAGCAGCAGGAGCAGCTGGTGCAAGAAACGGACGCGGCGCCGAGCGCCACATTGGTTGCCGTAACGTCCGCGCCAGAACCGGCGCCATCGTCGGCGGGCGCCGGCGCCGCGGTGTCGCCGATGTCCGCTGGTTCGGCACTGTCCTCACAGGCGGAGAGCGAGGACATCTCCGTGCCAAGCCAGAGCGGTGGCGGCACCTCGTCGTCAGGTGGCTTTGGGTTCTGAGTGCGAATGCACAGACCTGACCGGTCGGGTGCATGGCGATCACGGGCGCCCTTGACCCGAGATAGATTTGTTGAAATACCGATGTGTGCAAACGAGTCGGTTCGCCATGCCGCAGCGCGGCGGTGGCACCTGCTGTGGCGTCTCTTAGGTGGCTTGTTTCCTGAATGCCCGGAATCATGCTCTCTGTAAATTCCATTGGCGCCAAAAAATCCGCGTACCACCACCTGCAGCTCAAGACCCTCGACAAGGCAAGAAGATGCCGTGTGCGACATGCAAAAACAGGATGGACAGATGAATGGTGAGGTGAGGGGATGAGAGAGGGGGGAAAGAAAGGAAAAAGAAGGAAGGCTTCAGGCAGGCACGGCGCGTGCCTGTCGTCAAAGTGGGTGAGTCGGTCAGCTCATCTGGCCAAAATCCCACTCGCCAATCTGGACCGAGGCTGGATCGACATTGTCGAGCTTGATGGGCTTGGCCTTGAGCGAAGGGGCGTAAAAGTTCTTGGTATCGTAGCTGGAGAGGATCTTCGGCTCGAAGGGCGGCTTCACCTCGCCGCGGAGCAGGCGCGAGAAGCTGTAGTTGCGAAAGAGCGGGTGCGACTTGACGGCCTGCGCGCCGTTGCCGCGGGAGACGGAGCCGAGGCGCTTGGCGGGACTTGGGTTGAGCAGGCGCAGCGTAAAGTCGGCCGAGTCGCCCGAAAGGCCACGCGGGAGGCGAATGTTCGGGTAAGCGCGGGAGTACTCCTCGAGGCTGGCAAAGATCTGCTCGGCGTCGCCGTCAAAGGGCGTGGTGGCCGAGAGCATCTCGTGGGTAAGCACGCCGAGTGTCCACCAGTCGGCGGGTTTGCCGTGCCCCGCGAGCGAGTAGACCTCGGGCGAGGCGTAAGCGGGCGTGCCGCAGAGCGTGTAGGTCTTGCGGTCGTTGTGCAAGACCTTGGCGAGCCCAAAGTCGGTGAGCTTGAGGTAGCCATTTGCGGACACGAGAAGGTTTTCCGGCTTGAGGTCGCGGTAGATGATGTGCTTGGAGTGCAGGTACTCAAAGATGAGGATGACCTGCGCAAGGTAAAAGACAGCGTCGCGCAAGCGCAGGCGACCTGCGCTGCGCATGTAGGCGAAGAGCTCACCGCCGAGCACAGCCTCGAGCAGCACAAAGACATGGTCCGGGCTCACGTAGGACTGCTTGAGGCTGACGATGAAGGGGTGGCTGGTTGCCTCAAGGATCTCGCGCTCGTTGAGTACGTGCTTTTGCTGTCGCAACTGCACGATCCGCGCCTTGGACATGCACTTGAGCGCATAGGTGCGGCCAGTGACCTTGTTGTTGACGAGGAGGACCTGGCCGTAGCTGCCGGCGCCGAGCACGGAGAGTTGCTCGAGGTCCGAAAAGGCCACGTTCGTCTCCGTCTCCTCGGTTTTGCGTTTCTCAAAGTCCCTGTTGAGCAAATCCTGCAGGGACTCGTCGAAGAACTGATTGAACTCGCTGCGCTCCAGGCTTAACAGGGTCACCGGGCCCACTGCGTACGCGCTCGCGCGGCGCGGTGCGGCCGTAAGAAGGGCACCTTCACCAAAGTACGCCCCGGAGAAGAGCCGGCCAATCTCCTCCTCCTTGGGCTCGGGGGCGGAGAATGGTGCCGAGAGCTGGGCCTGCAGGTGCTGCGGCGGGATCTCCAGCGGCGGCGGCTGCCCATAAGGCGGAGGCGACCCGGGCGGCGGGAGCCCCTGCGGGGCCTGCGCGCCGGCGGCCCACGACGGCGGCTCGCTGAGGTGTGGCGGCACGGGTGGTGCCACGGCCAGCGCGGGGATGCCGTGCTGGTGAGTGCCGGCCGCCGCGGCCGCAGCCGCCGCAGCGGCGGCCATGGCCGCAGCGTCCGGCGACTGCTGCTGCTGCTGCTGCTGCTGCTGCTGTATGGGCATCGCTGCAGCGGGAGGCGGGGGTGGCGGGGGTACCATGGCCGCAGGTGGCAGGGGCGGCGGGATACTGGAGAGCGGTGCCGATGAGGGGAGGTTGGGCATGGGCGAACCAGCCACCGCAGCGGCGGCCGCAGCGGCAGCCATGGCAGCCGCCGCGCTATTGGTCTCACTCTGAGACATGCCCTGGCCGCCAGAGGCCGCGGCGGCCGCAGCTGCGGCGGCCGCGAAGGCTCCGACGTCCGCGAAGGGAATCTGCGCGGCGGCCGAGAGGGGCGGCGACTGCGGCGAACGCGAGTTATCCGGAACGCGGCGGAAGCACACCTCACCATCCTTGATGATGTAGAAGCGGTCACCCTCATCACCCTGGCGAATGATCTGCTGGCCGGGCTCAAAGACCTCCTCCACAAGCATGTCTGCGAGCTGCGCGCGCTCGGCGTCGGTGAGCTTGGAGAGAATTTCGACGCCCTTGAGTACGCGCGCGCGAAAGTTGTGGTCCAAGAGGAGCTGCACGGGGCCGAGGAGGTCGCTAAAGTCTTCGCGGCTGAGCGTGAGGCAGCTGACGTCGCCGACCGCAATGACGTCGGCGTTCCGCGGGGCGTCCTTGAGAAGAGAGCCCTCGCCGAAGTAGTCGCCGGCCGAGTAGCGATTGACCTCCGTCGAGATCTCGCGCGGGCCCTTGCGCGTGCGAGTCATGCACTTGACGGTGCCAGACTCGATGAAGAAGAAGTTCGACCCATAGGTGCCTTGCTCGATGATGCGCTCGCCGTCCGCAAAGTACGCATTGTGAAGCGCCTTGCTGAGCAGCTCGAGCTGTTCCTCGGTGAGCTTTCGCAGCAGAGGTACCTTGGAAAGGAACTGCAGCTGGTGCATCTCCTCCTCCTTGGCCTCACGAACGATCAGTCGCCGGTAGACCTCGGGCACGATACGGAAGACGGTGAGCGGCGCCCGCGCGCGGAGCGAAAAGGGCCACTTGGCGTCGTCGTAGCGAAGGCCCGTTTCGCCAAACATGTGCGGCAGCGCATCAATGGGTGGCTCGACCTCGAGCGCGCCGGCGTCCTCGGCGGCGCGCAGCACGAAGAATGCGCTCTGTGGGGCGCCCATCTGGCACAGCTCGGTGCCAGCCGGCACGGCGATCTCCTCCATGTGATTCACGACGCTGATAATTTGCCGCCACGAGTGCGGCTTGAAGAAGGTGGCCATGCGCAGCATCTGCGCGACGCGGACCAGCTCGGGCCGCAGGCCGGCGCGTTCGAGTGCGAGCTCGGCAGACGGCCCATGTAGGTCCAGGTCCATGACATCTGAGAGCGCCGGTGGGCGGCCCTGCGGCTGGACCGGCGGCGCCGCTGCAACCTCCAGGCCGTCCTGGCCGGAGTGCGACATTGTCTCGGCGCTGACGGGAGCGCCGGCTTCGCCGGGCTCAGCGGCCTCGGCGGCCTCGGCGGCGTCCGCGTCCGCGGCGCGCGGCGTCGATGCGGCCGTCTGCGGCACGCCCGCAAGCACAGAGGCGGCGCTCGCCGGCTCGCTTCCGGAGATGCGTGACCTGCCGGTCACGCCGCTGGCAACGCTCTGCGCGTCTGGGTCGCAGCTGCCGCCGACGGTGGCTTTGACGCTGGCGATCGAGCTGCTTGCGGTCGGGGTGGTTTCGGTTGGTGTTTCGGACTTGGTGCTGTAACTGCTGCTGTTCACAGCCTGGGACTGTGCCGTCTTGGCCTTGGCCAAGAGATCCTCGTGCAGCTCGCTCGGGTGACTCTCGATGTCCGCCGAGGAGGCACAGCCCATCCTACGCTTGATGCCCCTAGAAGCGCGCGCGGGGTCCAGGGGCTCTATGGTGCCCCTGGGCGCGCCGCCGCGGGCCTCGCGAGCCGCAGGGGCCCGCGCAGGCCCTGCGGCACTGCCCCTGACCGCGCGACAACGCGCAAAGAGCGCGCTGACGCGCAACCCTCCCTCACGCCACGCGCTCCACGCTCCACCTCGATCGCACGCTACGCGTCTGACGGCGGCGTCTGGCCGGCCCGGCCCCGCGCTGCTGCGCTGCGCTGCGCTGCGCTGCGCTGCTCTGCGCTGCGCTGCGCTGCTGCGCAGGTCCGCCGCGCGCAGTGCTGCCCGCTGTCCTGCGTGCTCTCTTTTGCCCTGTCTCCTTTTCAAAATGGATCCTCCGCGCGAGCACAGTGCCGCGCCGCGCGCCGCGCCGCGCCGCGCCGCGCGAGGCGGGACGGCCAGGCCTGCCGGCAGCCCCCGCGGCCGCGCGCCGCCCGTGCCGCGCCGCGCCGCCGCCGCCGCCGCCGCCGCCGCACGCGCGCGCTTGGGCCGCGCGCCGCGAGCGGGGGTCAAGGTCTGCCGCGCGCTGCCGAGGCTCCGACTGCTCCGTAGTAGCCAGCGAGGGCGGCCACTGCTGCACTGCCAGTGCCTGCCTGCCTCCAAATGAAATGGCCACAGGCCAGGCTGTGATCGGCGACTTGCTCGCGCGCCCGCCCCACTTGCGCCCCCCCGTTGCGCACTTGGCAGCGCCGCTGCTTCGCGCTGTCGCGCGCTGTCGCCAGTGGTCGCTGTGGCCGCCAGCCATCATATCATGACCAGCCAGGTGGAGAGCCTGACTCGGAGGAGGGCCGCGAGATGTCATCGGAAAGGTCGGGTCAGAAAGGTCAGCCAGCAGAAAGGTCGCGCAAGGTCGCCATTGGCCGCAGGTTCCGCACGTGCTCCACGCACCGCGCACTGTGCGCAGCGTCGCGCAGCGTCGCAGCTCCCGCAGCCAGGTTACTGTCACATCTCACTGATCTCAGATGCCGCGCGATGCCGCGCTGTCCACGCCGGCGCAATCCGACGCGAGGCAATCCAAGCCACGGAAAGAGCCTGGTAGCCGAAGACGTACACAAGGAAGGCCCGGGCCGTCGCAAGTGCCAGTGCTCGTCAGCCGGCCAGCCTGCCCGGACCCACTGGTGGTTCGTGGCACGCCACGCCGCCGCCCCGGCAGGGTCCGGACTTGGAGGGGCTCGTCGCGGCCTGCCAGTAGAGGTCTCGCGCACCACGGCGCGGTTTCAACTTGTCCTCACAGTCAACCAGCTGCCAGTGCCTCGTGCTGTGACTACTTTTCAACTTCAAGGCACTTCAAGTTCAACTTTGTAGCCATGGTAGATCAACGGCGCGGCGGCGCGACGGTTCGCGAGCTTGACTCGGAAGTTGCCAGTGCGGCTTGCGTTCTGAGCCCAGACGTTATTGCATTACGTTACGTTACGTTACGTGAAACTGACACACGTTCTGCGAGGCGGGGCAGGTTCGCGCGAGTACACACCCGCAAGATGGGGCAAAATGGGCAGGCGTCCGCCGGAGGGCCGGGGATTGGCCGCTGTCGCAGCGATGGGCGGCGGCGCGCTCGCGGGCGCCGGCGCGGCGCGGCGCGCGGCAGGCAGGCGCGCGCGCGCGGAGGGCAGGCAGCGCGGCGCGGGGCGAGGCAGCCGAGCGAGCGAGCGGGCTAGCCCGGCAGAGCAGAGCAGGCAGAT
>JABLUY010000320.1:0-34091 GCA_013306675.1 Thraustochytrium sp. TN22 | reverse complement strand
CCGCGCGCTGCGCTACGCTGCGCCGCGCTGCGCTGCGCTGCGCTGCGCTGCGCTGCGCCGCGCCGCGCTGCGCTGCGCCGCGCTGCCCGCGCTGCGCGGTCGGCTGCGGCGGCGAAGCGGGTCTGCGCGCGGCGCGGACGAGGCCGGCGGCGAGGCAGGCTGGGAGCGGCGCGGCGCGCGTGGGACGCCGAGGTGCGGGTACCTGGGCGGCGTGGACCTCCGGCAGGACCGCGAGGCCGGCGCGGCGGCGGCCGGCTCGGACCCGGCGGCGGCGGGCGCGAGCTCGCGCAGCCGGGCTGCAGGGCGGGCGGCCGCCGCCTCGAGCCGCCCCGGAGCGAGGGCGAGGACGACTCGGAGGCGCTCTGACAGAGGCCGTCTGCGCCTCGAGCGCTGGCCGGCGGACTGTGACGGTGCGACGCGCCGCGGCGATTGGGGTTTGCGAGGGCGCAGGCGAGGAGACACGTGGCGCGGCTCGTCGAGGCGGAGGCGGGGGAGCTGGCCGGGGAGCTGGCGACCTACGTAGTACCTAGTCAAGTTGAGGTCGAGCAGCTACTAACTTACGAGCTCGCTCGAGCACGAGCTCTACTAGTACGAAGAGAACTTACAGGTCACGTTGGTAGGTAGCTCTCTAGCTGCTCGTGCGAGCCTCAGGCGAGCTTGGTGCGTGCACTGGCAGAGAGAGATTGCTCTGAGGATCATGATGCGGCTTGCCGACGACGGGTGGCCGCGTGGCCGCGGGAGCGAACGAAGAAATATCCGCGTGTGGGCTTTGGACCGGAGACGTTGGCGTGAACATGTCTTTCTTTCTTCTTTCCGCTTGAGAGCAGAGGCTGAGCGTGCTCGGCCGTGGAGCGAACGGTGGCTGGCGGGCCGCACGGCGTCGCACGGGCGAGCAGGGGCCTCGCGGCTCGTGAGCCGGCGGCACGCACGCCGGCGCGCATCTCCGGGAGCTCGCGCTGCCAAGGCCAGCACGACTGCACACCACGACTGCTCAGCGACGAGGCGCTGGCGTGATCATGATGAATCCCAGGGGACGAGCGCTGACAGGCGCTGGCAGGCGCTGGCAGCGGTGGGAGGCGCTGGCAGGCTGGCACCTGCGAGTGCTCGCAAACGGCGCAAACGGCGCACGGCGCGTACGACTCAACGCTGCTCTTCCTGCCTCTCCCTGGTTGCACGTGGCACTGTCACAGTTAGTTAGGCGATCTGTGATTCTGTGCTGTGCTGTCAGTGAGATTGCTGTAACAACCGCAGTGGCCACGCACGGCCACTGCACAATAACGTTAACCGCCGCGCCGTTCAGTCTGTTCTACGTTCGATAGGCTTCGATAGGTTCAACACTGCGTTCGACACTGGGTTCCCCGCTGCAAGGCCCTGCGAACGGCATTAATCAAAACAGCTTGGCCGCGCGCTTGACCGCGCTCACCGTCGCGTCGCACTCCTGAGCCTGAAGAGTGATCACGATGAGGCTTCTCCGCTCCGCAGCGCTCAGCTAGCTAGCTCTCGCCACGGCAGCGAGGGTTCCCCGGAGGCCCCGGGCTCCCCGCGCGCCCGGGTTTGGGAGAAAAAGATGCGTGGCTGCCAGTGACGTGGCTGCGATGAGCCGCGAACGCGAAGAGCAAATCCAGAATAGTCGAAGGCCAAAGGCCCGGCGCTCGGCGCGGCGCTCGGCGCGGCACGATGCTGGGGCCGGGCGCGGCGGCGCGGCGCGCGTGCGGCGTGCGGCGCGCGCGGCCGGGGTGCGGCGCGGCGCGCGCCGCGGCGCTCTCGGGCACGGCGAGCGGCGAGGTGCGCGAGCGCTTCCTGGCGAGCTTCGAGGCGGACGGCCACGCGCGCGTGCCGTCAGCGCCGCTGGTGCCGGCGAGCGGCGACGCGAGCCTGCTGTTCACGAACGCGGGCATGGTGCCGTTCAAGGAGGTCTTCCTGGGCCGCGACGAGCGGCCGTACACGCGCGCGACGAGCTGTCAAAAGTGCGTGCGCGCCGGCGGCAAGCACAACGACCTCGACAACGTCGGCTACACGGCGCGGCACCACACGTTCTTTGAGATGCTGGGCAACTTCTCCTTTGGCGACTACTTCAAGGAGGAGGCCATCGTCAAGGCGTGGTCCTTTGTGCACGGCGAGCTGGGGCTGCCGGCGCATCGGCTCAGCGTGACGGTTTTCCAGGACGACGACGAGAGTGAGGAGCTGTGGCGGCGCGTGCTGCCGCCCGAGGCGGGCCCGATCCGCCGCCTCGGCAAGGAGGACAACTTCTGGTCCATGGGCGACGGCCAGGGCGTGCCGTGCGGCCCGTGCTCGGAGATCTTCTTCGACACCGGCGACGCCTCGCTGCCGGACGACGACCGCTACCTGGAGATATGGAACCTTGTTTTCATGCAGTTCCAGTCGGACGGCGCCGGCGGCCTCAGCCCGCTCCCGGCGCCCTGCGTCGACACCGGCATGGGCCTCGAGCGCATCTGCGCCGTGCTCCAGGGCGTGCCGTCCAACTTCGACACGGACCTGCTCGCCCCGCTCGTCGCGCAGGCCGCCGCGCTCGTGCCTGCCGGCTCCACGGCCACTGCCGACCAGACTCGCCTCTTCGCGCGCATCGCCGCCGACCACGTGCGCGCTGCCGCCTTCCTCATCGCAGACGGCGTCGTGCCCAGCAATGTCGGCCGCGGCTACGTGCTGCGCCGCATCGTGCGCCGCGCGGTCGGCTTTGGCCACGCGCTCGGCCTGCGCGACCCCTTCCTCGCCTCGCTGCTACCCGCGCTCGAGGCCACCTTTGCGATCTCCAATCCGTACCCGGAGCTCGCGGAGCGCCGCGGCGCCATCGCCTCGGTGCTGCAGGCGGAAGAGGCCTCCTTCTTGCGAACGCTCGACCACGGCATGGCGCACCTCGAGCGCCACCTGGCCTCGGCTGCTGCGAGTCAGACGCTCGACGGCGCGCTCGCCTTCCAGATGTACGACACCTTCGGCTTCCCCATCGACCTCACCACGCGCGTGGCGGAGGCGCGCGGAGTCGCGGTCGACCTTGACGCGTTCGAGCGCCACATGGACGAGCAGCGCTCGCGCTCCGCGGCCAACGCGTCCTGGTCCGCCGACGGCCCAGCCGGTCCGCTCGAGCCCACGCCCGATGTGCGCGCCTGGGCGCGCCGCGGCGACCTGCGCGTGCCCTTTTCCGGCTACGACCGCCTGCGCGAGGACGAGGCCGTTGTGCTGGCCGCTGCGCCGGGCTCCGACGCCGACACCTCCTGGCTCGTCATCTCGCCCTGCCCCTTTTACCCGGAGGGCGGCGGCCAGGCCGCCGATTGCGGTCACCTTGTGCTGGCCAACGGCGAACACGTGCACAATGCCGAGGTCAAGCACGTTTGTCGTCCTTTCGAGGACGGCCTCGCCATCCTCGTGAACGCGCCGTTCGACGCGCTGCCGGCGGTCGGCACGCGCGTCTCTGCCTGCGTCGACGGCACTGCGCGCCGCCGCGCCGCCGCGCACCACACGGCCACGCACCTGCTGCAGGCCGCGCTCCGCGCCGAGCTTGGCGACCACGTCGTGCAGGCCGGCTCGCTCGTCACGCCGGACCGTCTGCGCTTCGACTTTACGCACGGCGAGCCGCTCACGCGTCAACAGGTACGTATCTGTGTTGCTGCTGCAAGAGAGAGAGAGAGAGGGAGAGAGAGACAGGGAGAGAGTACAGAGGGATTAGGAGAGACGCATTCATGTGTAGGGGCTTTCTCGTTTTTCTAGATGAGAATCGCCCCAAGGAACGAGTGCAACAGTCAAGTGCGCCAGCCCCCGCGGTGGTGGTCTCGTCGACATTTTCCCCGACGAGACCGCATCCAACGCGCTCGCTGCGGGTGGGCTCCACATTCATACACGTACTCACGACAACGGCCTAGAGGGGGCGGGGCGGGGCGGGGGGGAGGAGTTTTAATTCGTTTTCAATGTGCCGACAGACAGAATGACTGACCCTTTTCTACAGATCCGCAGCATCGAGGACGCTGTCAACGCGCTCGCGGAAGAGGCGCTCGAGGTTGGCACGCAGACCGTCCCTATCGAAGAAGCCAAGCAGCTGGACGCGCTCATGCACTTTGGCGAGAAGTACGGCGATGTGGTGCGCGTCATTAGCGTGCGCGCGCCCTCCAGCGCCGGCCTCCGCGTAGACCGGTCTGTGGAGCTCTGCGGTGGCACGCACGCCGCCAACACGGCGCTCCTGCACCCATTCAAAATCGTCGGCCAGAGCAGCGTGGCCGCCGGCACGCGCCGCGTCGAGGCCGTGGCCGGCGCTGCGGCGCGCGTCTGGCTGCAGGATCGCGCCGACGCGCTCGAGCGCCTCGGGGACACGCTCAAGTCCTCGCCCAAGCCCGCCGCCGTCGAGGACGCCGTCGCCAAGTTGCGCGATGCGCTGCAAAAGCAGCGCGCCGACAACAAGGCGCTGCAGAAGCGACTGCTGCAGCCCACGGCCGCCGGCGCCGGCGCTGCGGCTTCCTCGGACCGCATCGTGGTGCACGAGGTGCCCGATGTGGCGCCGGACGACCCGAAGGAGTCGCGTAAGGCGCTCCAGGCCTTCCTCAACGAGGCCGTCAAGGCGGACCCCTCGCGCCTGCACGTCGCCGTGTGCGGGCCGCGTCTGGTCGCCTGCGCTGCGGGTGCCAATAGCGAGGTCGCCGCTGGCGACGCCCTGCGCCTTTTGCTGAAGCAAGTGCCCGGCAAGGGCGGCGGCTCTCCAGCATTCTCGCAGGGCCAGCTTGAGGCCGACCGCGAGCTTGACCCTGCCGGCTTGCTCGCCCTGCTTGGCGCGGCAGCCTCCAGCGCCAGCCAGTAAAGTTCCGAGGGACATCCACCATCACCTGGTGCCCAGTCGAACAGTAATCTCTGTGTTTGTAAGCTGTGTACAAGATCAGTACCTATCCGGGCTCGCTCGTCGGGCTCGTGGCGCCGCGTGGCGTGGCGTGGCGTGCCTCTACTGGCTCGCGACGAGCGCCTGCTCGCTCGGGGGCGCCGGGCCCTCGTACGAAAAGGCGCGCACAATCTTGATGGGCTGCAGCGGGCGGTCGTTCTTGTCGCACGGCACCATCCCCAGGCGCTGCACGACCCGCATGCCCGAGTACACGCGGCCGAAAATGGTGTGCTTGCCGTCGAGCCACGGGCACGGCGCGAGCGTGAAGAAGAACTGCGAGCCGTTTGTGTTGGGCCCGGCGTTGGCCATGCTCAGGACGCCGGCGCCCACGTGCTTGAGCCGCGGCGTGATCTCGTCCTCGAACTTGCCGCCCCAGATGGACTGGCCGCCGCGGCCCGTGCCGCTTGGGTCGCCGCCTTGGATCATGAAGTTAGCGATCACGCGATGGAACACCACGCCGTTGTACTTGCCCGCGTCCGCGAGCCGCTGGAAGTTCTCGCACGCGCGCGGCGCCTCGTCCCAGTACAGTTCGACGGCGATGGTGCCCATGTTCGTCTCGAGCACCACGCCGCCCTCGCGCTCGCCCGCCGCCGCGCCGGCCTCGGGTGCGCTCGCGGCGGCGGCGGCGGCGGCGCTGTTCGCGCCGTTCGCGCCCGTCGCTGCGGCGCCGGAGGTCGCCATGGCGCGCTTGGGTGGAGTATGGTTTGCCGGGGTTGTGGTCTCGGTGGCGGTGGTGGTGAAGGCCGCGCCGAGTGCCACTGCGTCTTCAAGGGCGCGCCACGGCGCGCGCCACGGCTTCTTCAAGGGCGTGACAAGACTCGGACGGGCACGTTGTCTAAGAGCTAGCTAGTAGCTAGCTAGCTACTAGAGCTACTAGAGCTGCTGCAGCTGCGAAACTCTGCTGGACGAGCGCATGCGCATTACTTGCTCCTTGCCTCTTGTGCGTTTGAGCTTGGATGTTCGCATGAATGCAAGGCGCTCTTGTTTGCTGAAGAGCAAAGAGCGAGCGAGCGAAAAAAGGGCGCCCGGCAGGGGGAGGGAGCAAACACGGGCAGGTCAAGGCCCTTTTCGGCGGCAAAAAAGGTCACATGATTTCTTACCTGCCTGCCTGCCTGCTTGCATTCTGCCTACCCGTTGCGGTACTCAGGTTCGTTGTCAAAGGCGCTTGGCATGCAAGATGGGCGCATCGCAGCGCACGCAGAGGAAGCTGTCGGCATCGGCAGCCTGCATCTGCGTGGTCTTGAGGCAAAAGTAGCAGTACTCGTGGCCGCAGTCGACGCGGTGCGGCATGCAGGCCGGCGTCTTGCCACAGGAGACGCAGGAGATGAGCGCTGGCAGCCCGGACCCGTCCCGGGCATCCGCAGCATCGGCGGGCGCCTCGTCCGCGTCGGCGGAAGCAGCGGTCTTTGCGGCGCGAACGTCGGCTTCGAGAAGACGCTCAAAGATGGAGGGCCTCTCATTGTCGGCACCGCCGGCCGCGGCCTCGTCCGCGGCCTGCTTGGCTTGTCGGCGCCGCAGCGCGCGCAGACGCCGCTCTGCGTGCACCAAGAGGCCTAGGAGGCGGCGACGCAAGAAGCGCAGCCAAGGACGCACGGACCGCAGGTAGGCGGTCTGGATCGTGAGCAGCGAGCGCGCGCCGAAGCGCTGCAGGCGCTCCCAGTTGATGAGCGGCAGCACGCACATGAGCATGTCGCTGAAGCCATCGTAGAGCAGCTGCTGGTTGATGAACTCGAAGCTAACGGAGCGCTGCGCCTCCTTGCCGGCGTAGACGACGCGCATCTGCAGCACGCGGTCAAGCAGGGAGCGGTAGCGGCCGTTGTAAAAGAAGAGCATGAGGTTGGCCAGGTTGGCCAGCACAAGGACGCGCTCGGCGCGGTCCATGAGCTGCGCGGCGCGGCTGCGCCAGTCGTCCGGCTCGCGCGAAGACCAGCGGTGCACGAGGGCGTGCTCCTCGAGACGCTCCCAGGCCCAGGGAGCGAGCACGTAGCCGGCACCATGCAGCAGTCGCTGCGTGCGCGTGGGCAGGTCGCCCGGCAGGCGCAGCAGGTTGCGCTTGTGCGGCGCGGCGAAGACGGCCTCGTTGCGGTAGCGCAGGTTCTGCAGCGCGTCCCCGGGCGGCGCCTCGTTGACGCGGTAGGAGAGGGCCCAGACCACGAAGCGCAGCGCCGCCATGAGCTCCGGCTCATAGCGCGCGAGGCGTTGCTCCCACGCCGGCACGCAGGCCAGCGCGCCGCGCGTCTGCGCGCGCAGGAGGTTGACCAGCTCGGCGTCCAGCAGGCCCGCGTCGAGCTGCGCCACGCGGCTCACGTCCAGCTGCGCCGCGGCGCTGCGGGCGCCCGGCCCGCCGAGCCCGCCCGGGCTGCGCGACCGCAGGGCGGCCGTCACGGCCTCCAGCTCGCCCTCCTGCTCCGCGCGCCACATGGCTTGCGCGCGCGCCCGCCGGCGTCCGCCGCGCTCGGGTTCTGCGCGCGAAGCGCCCGCCGGCCATGGCCAGAATGGGAATCCCATGCCTCCTGTCCGTGCGGCGGCGCTGCGCGCGCGCCAGAACGCGCAAAGCGGCGCGGCGCGGCGCGGGGCGGGGCGGGGCGGCGAGCGAGCGAGCGCGGAGGGGCTGGGCCATGGCGGACGCCGCGCTGCGCGCCGACCTGGCGCGCGCCGAGGCGGACCTGCTGTCGGGCGCGCTGCCGGCCTGCGCCGGCCGGTGCAGGCCCGTGCTCAAGCGCCACCTCGACGAGGCGCGCGCGGGCACCGCGGCGCTCGAGATCGAGCCGCAGAGCCGCCAGGATGTTCCAGCGTAGGTCTTGCGTGCTGTGCTGGCCTTGCGTGCTGCGGCAGATGATGCCGCTGCCGCTGCCTGCCTGACTGAAGGACTGACGGATTGACGGAACGACCGCGGGAGCAGCAAGCAGCAGGCGGCCATGCTCTTCTTGCAGTGCATCTTCGAGGGCGGCGAGCCGTCCGGGTCGGCGGACATGCAGCTGCTGGACAGGTTCCTGCGGCTGAACGGCCCGCTGCCCTTTGACCTCGTGCTGGCGTGGCTCAACCTCAAGTCGCACCTCGGCCTGCACGAGGTGGTCAAGGAGAAGCTGGAGGCCTTTCTGGGGCACTACGCGGAGCGCGTCAAGCGCGGCGGCGTCGCCACGCCAGAGATGTGCGCGCAGTACGCGGCGCTTGCGCAGCTCTACACCGTGCACACGCTGCCGCATCTGGGCGAGGTTGACGGCGCGCAGCGCTTCCTGGCCATTCACAACAACAACATTTTGCTCTCGCGCGAGAAGCGCCAGGAACTCCTGCACGCGCTCAACGAGGAGCTCGCGGCCTCAGAAGCGCTCCGCGCCAAGAACGTCGCGGCGGACGCCGGCGCGGCCAACGGTGCCGCTGGCGCCGCCTCCGCGTCGCCTTCTGCGACCTCCACGTCCACGGCAGCGGCCTCCGGCACCGGCTCCTCGAGCGAGGCCGCCACGCCGTCGTCCGCGTCCGGCCCGGCCACGCCCGGCACGACCTCGGGTTCTGGCCGCCCGCGTCCCGGGACCACCTCGCAGGGGCGCAAGACGGGCACTGCCGACGGCGCCCCGGGGGAACCTGGCGACGACGACGAGCCCGCGCTCGTGCTCACCAAGGACCAGGTGCTCGCTCTGGCCGTCGGGTCCGCGGTCGCGGCGCTTCTCCTCTCGCAGCGCAGGCGGATTCTGGGCGCCGTCGCGGCCACCACGGACGCGCTCGGCACCATGCTCTTCGGCAACACCTGACTGACTGAGTGACTGACGCGAAGCGAGCGTCAGCCAGGCCGGCGCTGTTCTAAAAATGTAGCGCGGCGCTGTTAAGATTTATGTAAACGCAGCCGGACTGTGACCAGTGCCTTGATGATGCTGAGCTTGGTGGGTTTGTCGCGAGCGCGCAGCTCGAGACTCGAGAGTCGAGGCCAGGCCAGCAAACCACCAACCTTCCTCCGACGCGGCAGAAGCGCGGTGCGGCGCGGCGCGGCGCGGCGCGGTGTCGCGCAGCTAGCGCGACCACCGGCGCGGCGGCCAGCGCGTGCACGTTCGTTCACTCAGCGCTGGCGCGCGTCGCGGCGGTGGCAGCAGCATGGCGCTGACGCTGCGCACGAGCCTGGGCGACATCAAGGTGGAGCTCGCCTGCGAGGAGGTGCCGCGCGTGTGCTACAACTTCTTGGCGCTGGCCGCGAGCGGCTACTACGACGGCCTCACCTTCCACCGCAACATGGCGGGCTTCATGGTGCAGGGGGGCGACCCGGCCGTGGCGGCGCGGCGTGGTGCTGCGGCCCAGGGCGCGGCAGAGGGTGCAGCGCCCTACGAGTACGACCTGGGCGCACGTGGCCCCAAGGGCGGCGAGAGCATCTGGGGCGGCAAGTTCGGGGACTCGTTTCACCCGAGCCTACGCCACGACAAACGCGGAGTGCTGTCCATGGCGAACAAGGGCGCAAACTCGAATGGCTCGCAGTTCTTCTTCACCTACGGTGCGCAGCCGCACCTGGACGATGTCTACTGTGTCTTTGGTGTCGTGACCCAAGGGATGGAGGTCCTGGCTGCCATGGAGGCCGCGCCGGTCGGCAAGAAGAACCGGCCCGTTCAGCCCATCGTCATTGAAGGCGTTACTATCCACGCCAACCCGCTCGCGGACATGGGCACGTCATGAGGACACGTGAGAAAAATCAGACCGGAGGCCACGCGAACCACACGTCGAAACAAAAAGATGGCCTGACCGTGAGGCCACGCGACCCACACGTCAGAAAGCAGACCTTGATGTATTCTAAGACGAGCTAAAATCAACGATTCTCGACAAGATGCGTCGCGGCGCGCAGGGTCGCCAGCGCAGCGCGTCCGTCCGATTCGACGGCGGCGGGACGTTGCAGCTCGCAAGGCAAGCTTCGTGGCCAGCGTCACGGTGAGCAGAATGATCGCCAGCAGAAGATGACGTTTCTTTCGGTAACTATGGTCACGAGCGCTACGTATGTCAACAACAATCAACGCGCACGAGTGGAGGGGGCTCGTTGCGTGCATCGCAAGGCGTCGCTTAGCGGCGCTTGCCGGAGAGACGCTGCGAGAGGCGCGAGGCACCCTTCTTGAGCTTCATGGCAATGCTGGTCTCCTTCTTGACCAGCTTGATGACATCATCCACGCCGCGCTGCTTGGCGTAGTCGACGGCCATCTTGCCCTTGTTGTCCTTCTTGGTGATTTTGAGATCCGGGTGCGCGAGCATCAGCTTGACGGCCTCGATGTTGCCGCTGAGCGCGACGTTCATGAAGGGCGTGGTGCCGGAGTTATCCGTGGCGTTCACGTCCACGTCGTCCTGCGCCAGCAGAAATATGAGCATGTCCTCATCGCCGTTGAACGCGGCGATATGCAGCGCCGTCCAGTTCGACTCGTCCGTCGCGTTGATGTCCACGCCCTCCTCGAACAGCAGCATGCGCACCGCTTCCTTGTCGCCCTCGCCGGCCGCCTCGCACAGGTCGATGCCCGACATCCTGCTTTTCCGCTGCCTCCGCTGGGGCCTCCGCGCGAGCGAGTCTGCCTTCCTCGGGCGGGCGCGCGCGCGGGCGAGCGTGCGTGCGGGCGTGCGTGCGGGCGGGCGGGCGAGCGAGCGAGCGGGCGAGCGAGCGGGCGAGCGAGCGGGCGAGCGGAGTCCAGTCGCGGCGTTGCTTGTTTGTCTGCGCCCTCGCGCGGGATCGTCGCTGTGCAGGCGGCCTTCGCCGCGTGCCCCCCCTCCCGCAGTCCGCGCTAGTCTCCCCTCTGCTTCCCGCCGTCGCGTCCACGCCCCAGAGGGGGGCGCCCGGCGACTCGCCCGCGTGGGAGCCAGACGCGCGCCGCTGCACCGGACCCGGGCGCGCGCAGGCGCGCGAAGCGCGCGCGGGGCCGGGTCCGTGGGCGGGGAGGATGGGCACGTGCCGGCCTCGAGAACCCAATGGCTCCTCTTCGACCCGTGCAAGGGCCAGCGCGCTGGGCGGGTCTCGCGAGAGGGGGACGAGGAGGAGCCCGATGCCCGAGCCACCAATAATGACAAGTGAAGTCAGGAGGCGGCGAGGCGCGAGCGGGCTGCTCGGGCTCGGAGGAGAACGAACTAACTCTAGGCTACCTCGTGGGCCCCGTGGGGAAAGATCCAATGGCAGCCAATGATTGGCCGCGACTCGAACTCGGAGGAGAACTGGAACTCGAAGCCGGGCGAGGAGATGTTGTTAGCGAGGAGAGCTCAGCTCAGCAGCCTCAGCTCAGCTCAGCTCGCTCAGGTGCTCCCAGCCTGGCCTGAGGGAGGATCCGAAGGAATGAGATGAGAAGCCGGGCTCGAAGGCTGCGAGGCGAGGAGCGAGGCGCGGGGACCCGGCAGCCTGGGCGAGGCTCGCGAGGCTCCATCCAAGCGCGACGACGGGCGACTCGGACCCCGTCACGGCCAGCCGAGGAGCGAGTAAAGCGGCAGCGGCCAGCAGAGAAGAAGCCGGAACGACTAGCGTGGAAAAGCGAGGAAAGAGTCAGAGTGTGCGCTTGCTTGCGCTAGCGCGAGCGAGCGAGGGTACTCGTGTGTAAGATTATCGTGGTGGGCGTGGTGGGCGCGAGCAAGCACGTCACGGTGCGGATCGCCTCGCAGGGAGTGAGAGGGGGAAGGCCTAGCAGGTGGTAGGGTAGGTTCGTCAACTCGCTCGTCGTGGGCTTGACTTGGTTCAGGTGTTCAACTCGGTTTTTTTTATGCACTTGTACTTCGCCATTGATATTTTATAATTTAGAGGGAGGAGGAGGCAGGAGCGACGCGGAGGTGACGATCGAGCCAGTCCTGTGCGGCCTGGAGCATGGGCTCGGGCGTGGCGTGCTTGACGCCGTCAAGGACGAGGTGGTGCAGGTTAGAGGGCTTGCCGGCGGCGGCGTAGAGCGGCTCGAGGCCGGCGACGAGCTTCTGGTTGCACTCAATCGGAACGAGCTTGTCGGCGCCGCCGTTGACGAGGAGCATGGGACGCGAGCCCGCGGCCATGGCCTCGAGGTTGTTGACGGGGTCGTAGCGTTCGAGGCAGCGCAGGAGCGCAGGCGGCACAAGCGCGTCGAAATCGGGCACGGAGTTGCCCTTGCTCTTCTCCTTCTGCGAGAACATCGTGTAGCGCTTTTGCATGTTGAGCAGGTAGTCGCCGGAGGAGATGAGCGAGACGCAAACATCGATACGCGGCTCGGCCGCCATGATCACGAGGCAGGTGTGGCCGCCCTGGCTGATGCCGAAGATGGCGGTGCGCGTGAAGGTGATGCCGAGAACGGCCGGCAGCAAGTCCAGCATAAGCTGCACGTCGTGCAGCGCACCGAGCATCTGCGCATACATGTCGGAGGCGTGCACCGCGTTGCCGCGGTCCCAGGCCTCGTTGCGCGCCGCGTCCACCATGCGGCCGCCGTGGTTCGGGTTGTCCCAGTACACGGCGAGAAAGCCCTGCTTCGCGAAGCGCTCCGCGTGGGCGGTCAGCGTCTCGCGCTTCTGCAGCCGCCCGTGCATGAGGAAGACCACCTCCATGCCCTCGGGCTCCGAGCCCGCCGCAGAGGCGCCTCCGTCATCGCGAGCCGCGCTCGGCCACGCCAGGCAGACCTCCAGGCCGCCCACCAGCGCCGTGCTCGGCCGCTGCGCCATGCTCCTCGAGTCGCTTCGCCGCGCGAGCGGTCTGCTCGCTGGTTGTGCTCTCTGTCAGTGACGTCGAGTCCGACCAGGAGGAGGGCGGGCTCACCTCAGCTTGCCACTAGCTCGCGGACCGTGACTCGGAGGCTGATCAGAGGCTTGCATCAAAATTGATCCATCGATAGCTACTGGTATCACAGCTCAGCTTGCGAACGGGGCGAACCAGGCTACCACGCAGGCAAAAGTACACGGAGAAGAGGAGAGGACAGACTCGCTCACTCGGCGCCATGGTCGCCGCCGAAAAAGTTGGGGGAGGCAGGCATGATGATGCTCTTGGAGCGCTTGAGACGACCCTGCTGGAGCTTGCCAGCGCCGGCGCCAGGGACGTCGGGCAGGTGAACCTGGTTCTTGGGCTTGCTGTCGTGGAGCGCGTGCGAGGCACTCTCGGGAAGCGAGGTGGAGGTGAGGTTCTTGCGCGAGATGCGGCGCGAAAGCGGCTCGACGGCGGCAGTGCTGGGCGCCTTGACAATGCCTGGGTTGTAGGTCCAGACCGAGACCTTTTGCATGTCCCAGACGCCGTCCCAAGACTCACTGGGCGGATTCTTGATGAGGAACTCGCAGCGCTCCTCGAAGAGGCAAGCCGGCCCGTCGCCGCCGTCCGCCGCGGCCTCAAAGCGCTCCAGCGCCGTCTCAATGTCGCGCCGCCGGTAGGCCTCGAGGCCCTCCTGATAGGCACGCAGCGCGGCGGCCTTGGACGCCGGCAGCGCCTCGGACAGGTCGGCGCCCACGCCGACGATCTCATAGAGCTGGGTCTGCTCGTCCTTGCCCGCGACCCGCACGCGGTCCACCTCGCGCAGAAAGACCCAAGGCTGGTCCGGCGAGGCGGCGGTCGCGACCGGCGCGTCCGTGCCGGAGCCGTCTGCTGCGCCCACGATCTGCACGGGGCAGCCGCTCGCGCGCATGTCCTCGTAGGTGGCCTCGCTGACGAGGTTGGACACAGAGAACTCCTTGGTGGAGGTCTCGAGGCGCGAGGCGACATTGACCGCGTCACCAATGACCGTGTACTCGAAGCGGTTCTCCGACCCGATGTTCCCCGAGAGCACGTAGCCGCAGCTGACGCCGACCCCGATCTTGATGATCGGCTTGCCCTGCGCGCGGCGCGCCGCGTTAAAGGCGGCAAGCGCCGACTCCATCGCGTTGGCCGCCAGGCACGCGTTGTAGGCGTCGCGTTCGCTCTGGTGTGGCACGCCAAAGACTGCCATGAGCGCGTCGCCGATGAACTTGTCCACGATGCCTCCATGGCGCGTGATGACGTCCACCATGCAGCTAAAGTACTCGTTGAGCGTCGCGAAGACCTCCTCGGGGCCCACCTGCTCGCTAAAGGTCGTGAACCCCCGGATGTCACTGAAGAGAATGCTAACCTTTTGCCGCGTGCCGCCCAGCTTGAGCTGGCCGTCTTGCAAGAGGTGGTCCACCAGGTCAGGCGCCAGGTACTTGTTGAGCGTGCTCAGCAGCTTCTGCTCCGGAGTTTTGTCGTCAATACACAGGACGGCGCCGATCACGTCGCTGTTCAGCTCCACGCGTCGCTGTGCGACGCTCCCAGGGCCCGAGTCGGCGTCCTCCATGAGGTCCTCGTCCAATGCCTCCTGCTGCTCTGCGTCCTCCCCGCCGCGATCCTGCGGCGCCGTCGCCCGAGACAGAATCGCTGGAAGAGACTTGCTTGAGGCCGCCCCGAGGTCGATCCCTTGCGAATCCTCCGCCGCCACCGCCGCCGCCGCCGCCGCCGCCATAAGCCCGCCCAAGTCCGGGCCCCCGTCGAATTCAGTCTCGCTGCACTCTGCGCCGTGCGTGTCCAAGTCTGGCGCCGAGGTGGCCGCCTCCACGTCATTGGCCACAGTGGCGCGCTGGAGGCTGAGAAGCTCCTGCGCGCGCAGAATCTCCGACAGACTGTCGCCCACGCCCAGCATCGGCTTGATCGTGTAGTTAACTACGTGCGAGCCGGCGCCCACCTTGTGGTCTGACCGCGTGACGCCAATGGCGCGAGCGCGGCTCTCGTCCGAGACGGCCTCGTGCAGGACCGCCTGCAGCTCGCTCGTGATCTGCCTGTCCGGCAGCCACTCGGTCACGCGCAGCGCTCGCATGGAGGAGCGCGGGATGTTGGTCCCAAACAGCTGGTTCAGCTCCGCGCTCGACCGGTTGCAGCCCATGAGCATTCCACCCTTGTCCACCGTGAGAACCAGCTCTGACACGTTCTCCAGCACACACTTGAGCCGGTGTCGCGCGACAAAGGACTTGGAGAAGAGCTCTGCGTTGGCCACGGCCACGCCCAGCATAGAGAACAAACCCACCAGCAGCTTCTCGTCGTCCACGTCAAAGTTGACCTCGAAGTTGTCGCCCGCGCCGTACACCACGCTTCCGCGCCGCTTGGACCCGGCGCGTACGCGGAAGTTGCTGGACAGCGAGCTTGCGGCGCTGCGGCCCAGGCCCGACTGACGCATGCGCATCATGGACCGGTGCTTGGTGTCGCCGCTCTCGAGCAGGCCGTCGCCGGTAACTCTCGCCGCGCCCGAGGCGGCGTGCGGCCCGGCGGACGACGACGAGGTCCACGACGACGCGGTCGCGGAATCCTGTTTGTTGATCAGACGCACCACGGCCACGACCTTGCCCTCAAAATTGCGCACCGCGCCGCATAGCATGCAGCGCGTCGTCACGCCGCGCTCGCTGTCCACGGTTGGGTCAAAGCGAGTCTCGATCTTGGTGTCGTGCACGTTCACCAGCTCGCCCGTGCGCGCCACGTGGCCCATGATGCCCTTGTTCAGCGGCAGGCGCACGATGTCTGCCTCGTTGCCGCCGTTCGCGGTTCCGCGCCGCGACCAGAGCTGGCCAGCGCCGCTCGCCATGGTCCACATCATCCCAGCCTCCGCGTCCACAATGAAGAGCGAGCAGCGCTCCGCGTTGAAGGTACGCTGCAGCTTCTGCACTACCGTCACAATCAGCGAGCGAGCGTCGAGCGTCGAGCTTAGCGCCACGGCAATGCTCAAAATGGCCTCCTTGCGCTTGCGCTCGGCCATCTCCCGCTCGCGGAGCTGCACGTGCAGCATGTAGCCGGCCAAGATGCTCATGGACGACTCCAGCACAAGCTGGTCATCCTCCGTGAACGCCTCAATCTGGCCCTCGGCGCCTCGCTTGTTGACCACCTGCACCACTGCGATCACTGAGAGACGCTCTTCAGGGCCTGTCGCCTCGAGACGCTCGTGGTCCTGCTGGAGTGTGGTCTCCAGATCGAGCGCTGTGAAGCCACGCCCCAACAGCACGGGCAGCTTGCGCTCTGGGTATCCTATGGGAACTGTGAGAAGGGAGTGCGTTTTCAGCTTGGACACGGTCGCGTCGTCCACCTCGGCATTGAAGCGCGCGTCGCTCGGCGCGTGCTCCACGTTCACGCTCATGCCCTCGCGTGCCACCGCGCCGACGATGCCCTTGTCGAGCGGAATCGGCACGGACGCAATGTCAAAGTCGCCCTCGACTTCACCTTCGCCATGATGCCGCGCTACCTGCACGCGCAGACACTGGTGCTCCGTGTCCACGAGATACAGGATGGCGCGCTCCGCGTTCACAATCTTGGAGAGCATGCGGATGATGAAGGCGAACTGTGATTTCTGATCATGACGCGTTGACAGCTCGCGCGCCAGGCGATTCACCTGCCTGAGGCGTTCGGTTTGTGCCATGGCCTGTCTCGCGACACGTCGCAGCTCATCCGGGTCATCCGCGGCTTTTATCAGTTCTTGTTCGAGTCGCGGCGACTTGCGCTCGGTGTGAAGCCTGCCAACGGCGGCCTGCGGCGCTTGCTGCTGCTGCTGCTGCTGCTGCTGCTGCTGCTGCTGCTGCTGCTGCTGCTGCTGCTGCTGCTGCTGCGCCGGCGCTTGCTGATACCGCTTCGCCGTGGACGACGAGGCTGACGCCCCGGCGCCCATGGTCTTGCGCGCGCAGCGCGGTCGTCACGGAGCGACGAATGATACTCTGCGAGCGCCGAGCCACGCCACGCCGCGGAGAGACCGCAATTTGCACAAGCTCAATCGCAAGTCGCGCTTGCTTGGCAGAGTGAAAGGGAGCAGCAGGGTGGTGGACTTGCAGTCATTCAAACTAAAACGAACCGCAAGCAAACTCCCGCGCCAAGACACGCCGGCTACGGCCGTGCACATTGCGGAAACGGACTCAAGCACCCCCATCAGCCCCCGAGTCTTCCTGAAACGCAGCACCCACCCACACGCACTGGTCCCTTGGCACGAGCTGCAAGCGCGGCCGCGCGCGGCCACTGCACGCAGGGGAAAAAAATTGGCTCAACCGATATATTGGAGCCTGCCTCCAGGCCAAGCAGTGAGCACTTTCTGCCTCTCTGCCTCGGCCGTCCAGGGCCCAGCTCGAGCAACCGGCCGACCGGGGCTTTCATTCTGTGGCCTGCTTGACAGAGGCAAGCACGCCACCAAGCAAGTCGTTGAAAGCTGCGGGGGCAAAAGAGCTTCTTGGATTCGAGTTTGCGTGGCCCGGCCGGTCCGCACGTACCTCGCGTTCCAGCTAAGCTAGGTGAAACTGTCCAGCCACGGTCATCGGGTGGTCGTGGTTTGGCATGGGAAGAGCATTTTCGAGGCCAATTCCGAGTCGACATGGCGGAAAGGAAGACCCGCACGACCGGGCCGCGCCGAGACCCGCGAATTCAGAATTCTTACCAGCTCTTCTCTTCGCCTTCACTGTCAATTCTTTTAGTCAAAGCCGTCAAAATCTTCATCGGGAGCCGCTGCGGGCGGAGCTGGTGCGGCCAGGGCCGGCGTCGGCGCGCTCGACGCTGCCGCCTGCTTGAGGAAGGCCGCTGCTTCCTCCTCGCTCACGTCCTGCACGGTGACGGCTTCCTTGGACGAGATGAGCGTGACCCCAGCCTCCACAACACGGCGCCAAAAGGCGGTCGGTGCAGCTGACTTGAGCTTGCGCAGGTAGTCATTCAGGTCCGTCTCGGTGTTGGCACGCAGTGAGCCCTTGCGCAGCGCCTCCAAACATGCCAGCGCCTTGGCGTGGTACTCCTCGCCACCGTCCGGACCGAGAAGCAGATCAATCTGTTTGGTCATGCCCGCAAAGGCAGACTCGGAGAGGTCCTTGTCGCGGCGGTCCAGCATGGCATTGTAGTCGCGCACCGGGTCGACTGTGCCTACGGCGTCCACGAGGTTCTCGGCGCCAAACCAGTCCTTCGCAGAGGTCATTCCGGCGCCGTCGGCCACCGCTCCCACCATGCCGAGCGCAGCGGGCCCCGACGAGGCGGCAGGCGTTGAGGTGGAGCCCGAGCCTTCGCCTGCCTCGGTGCGCGCACGCTTCGCGAGCGGCCCCTTGACGTTCTCTTCGCGGCGCTCCAGTGAGAAGATCTCGCCAACCTTGGCTAACGCGGGCCGCGCTGCCTCCAGCACGACCGCGTCCGGCTGGTAAAGCTTGGCCGTCTGCGCATCCTCCTGTGGCAACGGGCAGTCTGGCGCCTTGAGGCGCTCCAGCATGAGGCGGTAGAGGCGTTCCAGGTATGGGTTGAGCGTGTCCTCGCTGCGGAAAAGCTCCGGCCTGGCCGTGCCGTCCTCCGGCTTGACATCCTTGCCCGCGCCGCCGGTGAGGTCCATGGCGGTCACGAGGTCGTCCACGGCGGCGAGCTGGTCCTCGTTGGGAACAAGGTGCGGCAGGTTGATCGTGCCGAAGCTGAACTCGCGTGTGTCCTGCTCGAAGGGTAGCTCTCGCGTGAAGAGGCACTCATAGTCCTCCGCTTCGTTGTGGTACGGGATGAGCGCCATGGTGGTCATGGAACTGCCCTCCGTCCGTACGAAGCGCGCCACGGCGACGCGGTCCTCCTCGAGGAGCGCGTGCACCCAGGCGCGGAAGCCGCGCTCCGAGTTCTCCAACCCAGGCGACGGCTCGATCATGTACACCGGCCCCATGTTCATCCACAGTGGAAGTTCGCTGCGCTTCATGTAGCCAAGCACCGTGAGCTGCTTTGGCAGCTTGTACATGGTGGCGTCCGCATCGTGGCTGCCGAGCGGCACCACCTCGCGCCCGTACCGGTACGCATCCGTGATGTGCTCGCTGCGCACCTCCTCGTCCGGATTGTCCGGTCGTGTGTACGAGATGTGCCGGTCTACCAGCGCCTGCGTCGGGTCCCGAAGCGCCTCCGGTTCCTTGTCCACGCGGATCTTGGAGATCTTGGTCAGTTGCGGGGGCGTCTCGGCCTTGGTCTTGATGTACGCCTTCACATGGAAGCCCACCGAGTCTCCGAGCACGCGCAACACGCCAGTAAAGCCCGCCACACGTGCCGTTGTGCCGCGATGCTCGCGCAGCACCTGGTCCTCCGCCTCCGCCGCCGACCGCACCGAGACCACGGAGGCCGGCAGGGACGCCGCGAGCGCTCGCAGCGCGCTCGGCTCGCCCTCGCCCACAACGACAAAGTCTAGCTGTACCTCGGGCTGCTGCTGCAGCTCGCCGTCGTCGCGCGCCGCCTCCAGCGTCTCCAGTGCGCCCGAGGCCGCCGACGTGAGCACCACGATGCGCCGCGCGAACTTGAGCGGGTTCCCGGTCTTGCCCGTGGTCTTCCTGCGGATCATCTCGCGCGCCACCTTGACGCCCGCGCCCAGGTCCGCCGTCGCCTGCTTGCTCGCCGCGCTGCACACGGGCTCGTCCACGCACAGCACGCGGTCCGCGTCGCACTGGTCCAGGTCGCGCACCACGACCACGTTCTCGCAGCCGCCGTAGTCCGTGAACTCCGCGTTCTCCGTGTCGTCGGCGCCGCACGCCACCACGCCGACCACGTCTGCCGCCGCGCCCTGCCGCAGCACGTTGCCCATGAGCTCCTGCGCCAGCTCGCGCGCCTTGACCAGCGCCGCGCCCTCCATGCGCTCGCTCACGTCCAGCACCAGGGCCAGCGCCACCTTGGGCCGCGCCATCCCGCCCCGTCTCTGCCGCGCCGCCTGCCGCGCCGCCGCCGCGCCGCGGCCTGGGCCTCGCCTCGACTCGGCTTTGCGCCGCGCGGGCGACGCCGGGCGACGAGGGCGAGACCGAGACGGAGAGCGGGACCGTCACCTCACTCACTGTCCGCTCGGCAGCGCAACCACGGCGCGCAGCGCAACGCGGAGCGCAACGCGCAACTGCAGAACCGAGCCACGGCGCGAAGCGCAACCGCAGAACCGAACCGCGGCTCTCAGCCTGCGCAGCTTGCGCAGCCTGCGCAGCCTGCATTATTACGAGCAAGTGTTGCACTCAGTGTCAGAGCTGAGGCTGGCAGCGTCACATTGACCATGGTCAGCGCAACCAGCTCTCCGCTGCGCTCTGCTGCGACGAGGACTTGGAGCAGCGCCGCGACGCAGCGAGCCGCAGCAAGCCACGGCCACGACGTCCGTCCGAGCGCTTCGGACAAGCAAGCAAACGGTGGGAGCAAGCAAGCGAGAGCTTGGGAGCTTCGTCTTCACCAGCCTGACTGCGAGGATGGAGGACGCCTGAGGACACATTGAACCTCCTACTCGCGGCTTGCCTCCGACTCGCCCCGTCCCTGCCCTGGTGCCTGGCAAACAGTGCGTGCGACACAGTGAGGCATAGTTTTACATGCGGGGGCTGTAGCTAGCTAGCGATGTGATCACGGTTGTCGGATGCTGCAGCTCGCCCGAAAAGGCTCGGCCTCGTCACAGTCAGGGCACGAGGGTTGCGTGCTGGTTGACGCGGCCCATCTCAAGGTAGTTTCCGGAGGCGGGGTCCTGAACCTCGAGGATGACGGTGGAGTGCAGTGCGTCGCGGGCCGGGTTAACCCAGTTGACGCGCGTGAGACGCTGATCGCCAATCATGTGCGAGAGGATGATCTTGTCGTCCTCGATCCAGGCGCGGTAGGTCCACCCTTGCGAGAGCTGGGAAAATGGCGCGGGCAGCGAGATGCCCCACTCGTGCTCGTCGCCGTCCAGCACGAATCGTAGCGAGGTGTTGGAGATCCACCTGCGAGCGAGCCGTGTCACCATGGTCAGGTCGCTGGCGTGGATTTCGATTTCGTAGAGCGACTCCATGAACTCGAACATTTTGCTCAAAATCCAGGGCATGCCCATCTTGATGCGCATCTCCTGCATCAGATTCTCGGACATTTCAGTCTGCCGCCAGCGGCCCTGGATGTTGGGGATGCGCTCGTGGCGCGGGCCCGCAAGGTAGAGCGGCTGGTTGCTCGCGGAGAGCCGGTTGGGCGCTGACGCTGACGACGACGACGACGACGACAACGAAGAAGACGAAGACGACGACGAAGAAGAAGACGAAGACGAAGAGGATGCCGCCCCGGCCGCGGCAGCCGCGGCCGCCGAGGTAGAGGTTGACACGAAGGAGGTGAGCGCGCCAAACGCGGACCCAAGAAGGGACTGCTGGCGCGGCGCCGGCTCACCACCGGCGTCCGCAGCGCCTGCCGCGGACAAGGAAGAGGACGCTTTGGACGGGCTTGGGGGCGGTGCGACGCGGTTTTGGTTGAAACGTGCCACCGCGCCGTTGAAGGCGCGATCAAACTCCGTGCGGCTGATATTGCGGCTGCGTCGGTACGACTCCAGATAGTCTTGGACCATGCGCAGAAAGCCGCGATAGTCCGGCGCGCCATTGTGCGCCTGCTCGGTGATCTTCCCCAGCGCGCGCTGGAACTTGGACTCCTTGCGCAGGTACTGCGCGACGTCATCCAGCATGAGCTCGCTGGTCGTGCGTTTGAGCGGCTTGGGCGCCGGTACGGCGCCTGGGCCCGCCACGCCCGCGCCTCCCGCTTCGCCGCTCGCCTCGTCTGCCGGCAGCGGCGCCACTGGCGGCTCCTCCGCGTCCATGTCCTTGGCGCCAGCACACGGCGTCGCGGGCGGCAGGTCCAGGGCTGGGAGCGGCGTCCCGTTGCCCATGGACTCGACGCCGTCCAACCAGAAGATGTCCTCGCCCATGTCGGGTAGCCGGCTGAAGAGCTCGAGCGCGTCGAGCACCTGCGCGTTGAAGGCCTCGTCTGAGGCGCCAGCGTCTGCCTCTCCGCTCATGAACGTTGCAAAGCCCTCCGCGGAGCCAACACTCCCGCCCCCCATGCCGCCGCTCCGCGCGTCCTCCTGCTGCAGCGCCGATGGCTCGAAAGGCTGCGGTGACTGCGGCAGCTGCATGTGTAGCAAGTGTGATGGCTGTTGTTGCTGTTGCTGTTGCTGTTGCTGTTGCTGTTGTTGTTGCTGCTGCTGCTGTTGCTGTTGTTGCTGCTGCATGCGGCTCATGACGACTGCGAGGCGTTTAAAGGTCGCCTCGAGGCGCGAAGAGTCTGCGGAAACGGGCACGCCGGGGCGCATGAGGCTGCTTGAGTATGGAGCCGTGCCCCAGGCGCCGTCGCCCAACACGGAGGCTGGTGCAGACACCATGACGCGATCCGTAGGAGAGGCGCGCAAGGGCGGCAGCGGTGTCGGCGGCAGCGGCGCAGAGGACGGCACCAAGGGCGCCTGGGGCCCGCCCGCAGCGTCGCCCTCGGCGGCGTCGCCGTCGTGGTCGTCATCCTCGTCTTCCGCGCCCTCGTCAATGTTATCGTCAGCCGACTCATGGCGCTCGCGCTTGAGCGTGGGCCCATCGCTTGCCGCGGAATGACCCCGGGCACGCTTCGTGGGCGCCGAGGTGGGTGCAGAGGGCATGATGGTGAAGCGGCGGCGGCGGCGGCAAAACAGCATGAAACTGGGCGAGCGCACGATGAGGCGACAGCGCAGGTCGCCCGGATTGTGCGGCGCGGTCTCAAAGACGTAGCACTGAAGTACATGCTGCGCGTTGCAGGTGTGCTTGTTGGAGGTCCAGCCGTAGTGCCAGCCGCGGCGCTCGCGGTTGAACTCGAACGACGTGGACACATCGGTGCTCTTCTCGTTGAGGCGCTCGCCGCGCACGAGCGGCTTGATGGGCTCGTCCTTGCTGCGCTCCAGCGCACTTACGGCACTCAGTGCCACGCGCTCGCCCAGAGAGTACCGCGACGCCTCGTCGGAGCGCACGAACTCCACCCACGAGTGGTACTCCTGGCCCGGCGGCAGCGGCACGGCGTGGGAGAGCTCGAACTCCACAGACCGGCCGCAAAACCCCTTCTCTTTGTGCCTGAACCCGCACGAGGGAAAGCATCGGAGGTTCTTGAGGCCTCCGCGCTTGTTATTTCGCTGGTAACGCGGCTTGAAGATGGAGTTCTCAAAGCTGCCACGGACCGCGGGCGCTGCCGCCGTCGTGGCCGCCGGCAGCGCGTACCTCGCGGCGCCCACTGCGTCCAGTCCGTACCGCGCCTGCTGCTGCTCCGCCCCCCTTGGTGGTCCCACTGCGTGCGCGTACGCGTCGTGAATGCCGTGCTCCTGCAGATGCGGCTCGTACCGCGGCTCGTACCCCGCGCCCATGCCGAGGTCCTCGACGTCGTGTGGCGACGAGGGCCCTGGCGGTGGCGGCGCGCGTGGCCGCGCGCGCTGGCGCGGCTGCGGCGGCCGCACGCCTTGCACAGCGTACGGCTGCATAGGCTGCTGCATAGGCTGCTGCATAGGCTGCTGCATAGGCTGCTGCAGCTGGTGCCGGTGCTGGTGCTGCTGGTGGTACGCGCGCCGTACGTCCTCCTCGGTGCTGCGCCCGTACTCTCGCCCGGGCTGCATGGCGTCGGTGCGCGCCGGCCAGGCCGCACGCGCGCCGCGCGATGCGCGCGCCCCGGTGCGGCCCGCGCGCCGCAGCCGCTGCGCCGGCTCGCGCGGCCGCGGCGACGGCGGTGATGGCGGCGATGGCCGCGATGACCGCGATGGCGGCGATGGCGGCGCGCTCCGCGTCGTCGCGCCGCGCCGCGCCGCGCCGCGCCGCGCCTCGCTTGCTCAGCTCGCGCGCGCCCGGGCCGGCCGGGCCGGGGCGCCGCGCGGCGCCGGGCTGCGCGGCGGGCGCCGCCGACGCTGCGCGAGCCCTGCCCGCGCGCGTTGCCGGTCTGCCCCGCCCTCCGCCGCCGCCGCGGCGGGGAGGAGGCAGGCGCAGGCGCAGGCCGACGAGGAGGAGGAGGAGGACGAGGACGACGACGAGGAGGACGAGGACGACGACGAGGACGACGACGAGGAGACCGAGGCCGACTCGGGCTCGGCGCGCAGGCGCCGCGGCGAGAGGCACGGCACGGCGGTGCCGACGAGAGCGGTGCCTTTTTGGCGTTGACGCAAGGCAGAGCGCGAGCGGGACGCGAGAGAGGGCTCACGAGGGCGAGCGCTTTGCTTGAAGACTCTCACAGTCTGACAGGCGCGGGCTTGGAGAACCAAGCCGTCGAGAGGGAGAAGAGATGCGGGCACACAGACCTCGTTCGTAAGGCGCGGTGCGGTGCGGTGCAACGTAGCGTGGGTGGATGGCATGACGCGCGATGAACGCATCGTCACATCTTCGCCACATGTCGCACCACGCCACGCCACGCAATATTCGCCCAACATCCAGCATCTGTGCGTGCACGGAGCTTCTCTCATTTCCCAGCGACCTGTACTTTGTATGCGCGGTTCTTTGGGGCCCGCGTCTGTGCAGGCCCCGCGTTCCCGGTTTCCGTGCCGTTAGGGCAATTCCTGGCACTGAGTGCTGCTGCAGTACACTGCACTGCACCGTACGACTCGGAGGTCTCCGACGAGGTCGGGGTCGCGCGCGACGCGGCCACGTCGGCACTTAGCTCAGCCCGCGCCGTGGCCAGGCAGGCAGGCAGGCAGGCAGGCAGGCAGGCAGGCAGGCGGCTGAGCCAGGCGGCCGGCGAGCGGGCGGCGTGGCCGCGTCCGCCACGGCGGCCGCTCAGGCCATGGACCTGGTGGCCCAAAAGGCGCGCTGCGGCACGGGCGACGCCAAGCAGGACGACGGCCGCCGCGTCGGCGCGGCCTACGAGGAGGCCAAAGACGCAAGCGACGGCAGCGCGGCAGGCGCGCACTACGAGCATGACTCGCCACGGGACTGCCTAGGGCAAGGCCTGGCTGCCGGGGTGGCCGCCGGGCGCACGGTGGCGTCGCCGAAGCGGTCGCGGAGCTGGAGGGCCACGGACGCCGGTACGGCCGCGGGGGCCACGGCATCAAGCTCAGCAGACAAGGTGCAGGTCTTCTTGGGCGGCGCGTGCAACCCGACGACCTGGCGGCACGACGTGGCCATCCCAAGGCTCGAGGCAGAGGGCATCAGCTTCTACAACCCGCAAGTGGACCACTGGCGTCCCGAGCTGGTGCAGCTGGAGGCGCGCATGAAGGCGGCCGCCTACGTCTCGCTGTTTGTCATCGGCTCGCAGACGCGATCGATCGCGTCCATGATCGAGGCCGCCGAGCTCATCGCGCAGCGCAGGCACGTGGTCCTGGTCATCGAGCCGCTGCAAGCCGCCCTTTTCCGCCCCGACGAGGCCAAAGATCTCGGCCGCGGCCGCGACTACCTCGCCGACGTCGCGCAGCGCCACGGCCTCCCCGTCTACCCCGGCGTCCACGGTGCGCTTGACGCTCTGGTGGCCTTCCTCCGCCAGGACGTGCCTCCGCGCCCCCTGTCGTAGTCTGTCGGTAAAAAGAGATGGAAGAGCTCACGACGCGCCCCTCCGTGCCGCAGCGGGAGCCCGGCCCGCCGCCGGCGAGCCCTCCGGCCCCGCTGCGGCGCGGGCGGCGCGCGCTGCGCCACGACCACGAGCTCCCGCTGCCGCTGCCGCTGCCGCTACCGCTGCTGCACCTTTGCCTTGAAGCATTCCATTCTCGCAAGCGGCGCGCGCGCGCGGGCGAGGATGCTGGGCGCGGCGGGGCGGGCGGCGGCGCGCGGCGCGCGGGCGCTGCGCGGCGCGCGGGCGCGGGCGCTGAGCGGCACGCCGGCGCGCGGGCGCGCGGAGGCGCTCGCGCTGCCGGAGGTGGACCGCCGCTGGCAGGCGCGCTGGGCGGCCGCGCGCGAGGGCGCGCTCCCGGGCGCGGGCGCGGGCGCGGGCGAGGGCGCGGGCGAGGCCAGGCGCGGGGGCAAGTACATTCTGTGCATGTTCCCGTACCCGTCAGGCGACCTGCACATGGGCCATGTGCGCGTGTACGCAATCGGTGACGCCCTGGCGCGGCAGTCCCGCATGCAAGGGCATGACGTGCTCTTCCCGATCGGCTGGGACGCCTTCGGGCTGCCGGCGGAGAACGCGGCTCGCGAACGCGGCGTGGACCCGCGCGAGTGGACCAAGAGCAACATCGCGACAATGCGCGAGCAGCTGCGCGGGCTGGGCATCGCCTTCGACTGGGAGCGCGAGGTGGCCACCTGCGACGCGGACTACTTCCGCTGGACGCAGTGGATCTTTCTGCGCATGCTCAAGCGGGGCCTGGCGTACCAGGACAACGCAACGGTGAACTGGGATCCGGTCGACGAGACCGTGCTGGCCAACGAGCAGGTGGACGCGGAGGGCCGGTCCTGGCGGTCGGGCGCCGTCGTGGAGCAGCGCGAGCTGCGCCAGTGGTTTCTGCGCATCACCGCGTACGCGGACGAGCTGGCTGCGGGCGTGGACCTGAACGGCGACGGCACCCGGCAGTGGCCCGAGGCGGTGCGCACGGCCCAGCGCAACTGGATCGGCCGCTCGCAGGGCGCGCGCGTGCGCTTCCCGGTGGACGGCGCCGACCCGCTCGAGGTCTTCACGACGCGCCCGGACACGCTCTCGGGCGTGACCTTCGTGGCGGTCTCGCCGCAGCATGCGCTGGTGCGCCAGCTGGCCGCGCAGGACGCGGCGCTGGCGTCCGCCGTGGAGGCGCTGGCCGGCGCCGAGGGCCCGGCCGGCGTGCGGCTGCCGGTGGAGGCCACGGCCGCGCTCACGGGCGAGCGCGTGCCAGTGTACGCGGCGGCCTACGTGCTCGACGGCTATGGCACGGGCGCCGTCATGGGCGTGCCAGCGGAGGACGAGCGCGACGCGCTCTTCGCCGAGACGCACGGCCTCCCCGTGCGCGCCGTGGACCCGGCGCTCGCGGACCGCATCCCGGAACACACCGAGCCGGTCACCACGCTCAAGCTGCATGACTGGCTCGTCTCGCGCCAGCGCGGCTGGGGCACGCCCATCCCGGTCGTGCACTGCGACAGCTGCGGCGCCGTCCCAGTGCCGGAGGAGGAGCTGCCCGTGGTGCGCCCGTACGAGCCGGCGGAGGCGGCGGCCTGGGCCGAGGACGTCAGCTGTCCGTCCTGCGGCGGCACGCATGCGCGCCGCGAGCTCGACACGCTCGACACCTTCGTGGACTCCTCCTGGTACTATTTGCGTTTCTGCGACCCAGGCAACGGGTCGGAGGCCTTCTCGCCTGCCGAGGCGCAACGCTTCATGGGCGACAACGGCGTCGACATGTACATTGGCGGCATCGAGCACGCAATTCTGCACCTGCTGTATTCGCGTTTCGTGAACCTCTTCTTGCACCGCGAGGAGGGCGTGGCGCCCTCGGCGGCGCCCTTCGACCGCCTCCTCACGCAGGGCATGGTGCTGGGCAAGACTGCCAAGGACCCCAAGACCGGCGGCTACCTCAAGCCAGCCGAGGCCGCCGCGCGCGCCGACGACCCCACCATCGAGTACGTCTGGGAGAAGATGTCCAAGTCCAAGTACAATGGTGTCAGCCCGCAGTCGCTGCTGCAGACCGTGGGCGCCGACGTGGCGCGCCTCGCCATTCTCTTTGCCACTGCGCCCGAGGGCGAGCTGGCCTGGGACGACGCGGCGCTCGCGGGCCAGACGCGCTGGCTGCGCCGTGTCACTGCCCTGGCCGAGGGCCTTGCCATCGAGCGCGCCGAGCTCGGCGCAACGGCGGACGCCGACGGCGACCGTGCGGCCGACGCGCAGCTCAAGCAAACGCTGCACCGCACCATCTTGGACGTCTCTGACCAGTTTGAGACCAAGGCTCACCTGAACGTGGCCATCGCCGGCCTCATGAAGCTGTCCAATTCCATGGCCGACCACGCCGCGGCCTCGCACGCGCAGCGCTTCGAGGCCGCCGACGCGCTCGTGCGCATGCTGGCCCCCTTTGCGCCGCACGCCGCCGAGGAGTGCTGGGACATTCTCTACGACGGCCAGCGCGGCTCCGTGCACAGCGAGCCGTGGCCCGAGGCAGACCGCGCCGTCGCCGAGGCCGTCGGCTCCCTCACCGTGGTGGTGCAGGTGCGCGGCAAGAAGCGCGCCGTCCTGGACCTGCCCTGCGAAGATGGCGAGCTTCCCTCCGAGGCGGACGTGCTGGTCGCGGCTCGCGAGGCGCTTGGGGCTGAGCTCGAGGGCGCCACGATCCGTCGCGAGATCGTCGTCTTTCGCGGCAAGGATCAATGTCTTGTGAACCTGGTCATCTGATGGCAAAGCAAAGTTATGGAACGCAAGCAAAGATCTGGCAAGCAAAGATCTTTGTAGAAAGGCAACGATCTGGAAAGCAAAGCAAAGATCCAAAAGAAGCAAAGGTCTGGAAAGCAAAAGGTCTGACATTCGTGCTTGCAAGTCCTTCTCGGGTCGGATCAGCGCCTCGATGGCTTGGCCTTTCGCTCCGCTTTTAGCTCGGCATCTGTCTCGTGTCGGATGGATCGGGGCTGTGCCTCGATGGCTCGGCTTGCTCAGCTGCTCCGCACGACTTAGAGGTCGCGCTCGGTGATGAGGATGAGGTGGTAGCCGAACTGCGTCTTGATGGGGCCGTGCACGACGCCCACCTCGTAGTCCTTGCCGAAGACGACGTCGTTGAACTCGGGAACCATCTGGCCGGGCGCGAAGGTGCCGAGCGAGCCGCCGCGGCGGCTGCTGGGGCACGTGGAGTGCTCCTTGGCCACCTCGGAGAAGTCCTCGCCGGCCTCGATGAGATCCTTGAGCTCCTTGGCCAGATCCTCAGACTTGACGAGGATGTGCGAGGCGGCGGCCGAGGTGGCCGCGCTCGGCGTCACCAGCAGCGCCGCCACGGCGGCCACCAGCAGCGCAACGAGGGCCCACGCGCGCATCTTGCTCGATGTCGTTGCTCTGGAAAACTCTCTCACTCCCCTTGCGACAGTCGCGACGCGACGCGAGCGAGCGAGGCGCGGGCGAGCGAAGGAGCTTGCGTGCGACCGGCTGCTGCCCAGCCCCCGTCCCCCTGCGCAGCGCGAGTCGAGTCGGGTCTTGGCGGCGCTGGCGTTTCTGGTCTGCCGCGCCTGCGCCATGGCGCCCTTCGTCATGAAGCACGGCGACAACGGTCCATAGGTCTCCGCCGCCCGTTGCCGGCGCCGCGGCGCGGCTGCGCGGCTCGCGGCTGCGCGGCATGGCCGCCGGCGCCGCCGCGGCCGGCGCCGCCGACGTCGCGCTGCGCGAGCGGCTGCGCGAGGCGCGCGAGGACGTCGCCGCGGCGCTCGGCCTGGCCGAGGCGTACGTGCGCGAGCACTGGGCTGCGCTGCGCGCCGTCGAGGACGAGGACAACGACGAGGACGACGAGGACGACGCCGCGGGCAATGTCCTCGACGACGTGCACAAGGCCCGCGAGCCCGCGGCGCTCTGCGAGGACCGGGACCAGCTCGAGGACGTGCAGCGCGACGAGGACCGCGACGAGGACCGGGACGAAGGAGACCAGGAGGACGAAGAGGACGAGGAGCAGGGGGAGGAGGGCAGCGGCGTCTCGCTGCGGTTCGCAGGCCGCGAACTGAGCAATCCCGACGCGATGCGGTGGCGGCGAGCGCCGCTGCAGGCGTCCGGCTTCGCGGCGTGGACGCCGGCCGCGACGCGCAGGCTCCTGGAGGCAGTGCACGACTTCGGCGGGGACTGGGCCAAGGTGCAGCAGAAGCACTTTCCGGGCTACTCCATCAGCACTTTGCGCGCGCGCCACGCGAGTGAGGTGAGCCGCGCCGCGCAGGGTGCCCTCACCAGGGCACAGGATAAAGCGCTGCGCGAGGTGGCGGCCCGGCACGCGTGCAGCGGCTGGGACGTGATCGCGCAGGAAGTAAACGAGGAGCTCGGCACGAGCCTGACGGAGTGGACCTGCTTGGAGCAGTTCGCCCGGAAAGGCCCGCCCGCGTCATTTGGCAAGGAAGACGACGCCAAGCTGCAGGAGCTCGTTCGGTTTCTAGGCGACAACGACTGGCAGCTCGTCGCAGAGCTCATGCCGGCGGGCCGCAGCCGGTTCTCCGCGCGGCAGTGCGCCGCGCGCTACCGCGAACACCTCGAGGCGCGTGCACATGTCCATGTACACCGCGCACGCGTGCCCTGGACAGAAGACGAAGACGGTCGTCTGCGACGATGCGTGGCGGCCTACGAAGGCAATTGGACGCTCGTGCAGCGCCACTTGCCTGGGCGATCTGCGATGCAGTGCAGAGAGCGATGGACAAACGTTCTGGACAGCAGGCTGGACAAGGGCAAGTGGACGGCGCAAGAAGACGCGCTGCTGCTGGAGCTGGTCGCACAGCACGGGTCTGGCAAGTGGAGTCAGATCGCGCGGGCGCTCAGCGAGCGGCGCCAGGCTGCTGGCGACCGCACGCCGACGATGTGTAGGAAGCGCGCAGGTCAGCTGGCAGCGCAGGCCCCATCGTCTTGATCCTTATCATCACCAAGCAACCCCTCACGCCGACAATGTGCTGGAAGCGCGCAGGTCAGCTGGCAGCGCAGGCCCCGTCGTCTTGAGTAGTGTCATGACCATGCGACCTCACGCTGACAATGTGCTGGAAGCGCGCAGGTCAGCTGGCAGCGCAGGCCCCATCGTCTTGATTGTAGTCAAGATAGTTAATGCTCCCATGGACTCAGGGACTGACAGTGAGACGACTGGGCGCCCGAAACGATGTGGGTGGACAATCAGACAGAGAGACGAACAAACAAACAAACAGACAAACAAACCGACAAACAAACAAACAAACAAACAAACATCATCATCATGACAACCGTTCGCTTGAACTAGCGCATGAACCGAGAGGAAGTGAGGGAAGCGCGGGAACCCCGCGAGGCGCGAGAGGTGCGTGAGGTGGCGCTCCGGGGCGTGTCAGGGTCCTCCTCGACGACGGGGGACAGCGTGGCGGGACGCGGGCTTTGCCAGGCCTGCAGGGGCGCATCGACGAAGCGAGACTTACGCAGGGGCGACGCGTAGGCCGCGGCGCCTGCCGCTGCCTCGGCGAGCTCGCGCTCGACGTCGTCATCATCGGCGTCGTCGTCTTCATCGTCCACGTCATGCTCGATGAGGGAGCCCTCGTCCGAGGCCGTCTCCGGGCCGTCGACGCTTTTGGGGCTGGTGCCGGCCTGAAGCTGCATGGAAAGGATGTCGGCGGCCGAGAGAGAGTCGACCTCGAACTCGGCGTCGTCGTCCTGGTTGCTCCTCTTGGGCTGTGGCTGCAGCTCGAGGCTATCTACGACGAGCTCGTCAACGAGCGTCTCACGGCCGGGCCTTGAGGCCGGCATCTTCTTGGCTTGCTTGGCCTTGAAGGAAGTGCCGCTGTTGTTGTTGTTGTTGTTGTTGTTGTTGTTGTTGTTTGCGTTGAGGTTGGTGTTCTCAGCGTCGTAGTTCTCCACGCTCTCCTCCCCATCCGTGCCGGCGTCCTCGTCCTCGCCCTCGCCCGCGTCCGGCCCGGCTGCGGCAGAGCCGGCGATGCGAGCGTCGGGCAGCGAGGACTTGCGCTGGAGCGCGGCGTTGTCGACGGCAGGCAGGTCGGGGAGGCGGCAGGCTGGGTCAATGGCGAGCGCCCAGTCGCGCGCGGCAAGCGCGGAGGGAGCTTTGAGATAGAGTTTGCCGCTGGTGCGGTGCAGGTTAACGGGCAGGTGGTTGCGCACGCCGCGCAAGATAATGAGGTCTGGGAGCGCGGGCGAGAGCGTGACCGTGGCAACCGAGAGGTCGTAGATGCTCTGCGCCGTGATGGGCTTGGCGACGGCCTGCTTCTCGGAGTCCCAGGAGAGCAAAAACGCCCGCGTAAGCGGCGCATCGTCGTCGAGCGCCGCGAGCGCCGCGGACTCGTGCGCTCGGTAGAGGCGAAAGTAAAAGGAGCACTGAATCTCGCCCGTGGCCGGGCTGGCCACGACGCCGAGCGTGTCGCACAAGTCCGGAAGCGGGAAAGTGCGCAGCTGGTCGACGCAGGGCCGCGGCAGGCTCTCGGCGAGCGTGGCGAAGGCGAGCGCCGCCATCCAGCGCTGCGCGCCGCGCGCGTCCGAGGCGCTCAGGTGAACGGGTGGAACCTGCGCGTTGAGGTCCATGGCGTTGCGCATGCCACGTAGCACGATGGTCTTCTGCGCGGCGTCGCCGCCAGACTCCACCACGCAGTCCTCGAGCAAGAAGGCACCGCGCGGGCTCGTGCGGTGGCGGCCGGTCATGGCCATCTGGCCATCGCACGACCAGTACAGCAGTAGGAAGCGGCGGTGTTCGGTCTCGTCCACGAGGTCCTGCGAGAGCGCGGCGAACTCCTGGAGCTCGTACGGCTCGAAGGCGGCGAGTCGGAAGAAGCGCTGCTTCCAGAGCCCGAAGACATCGCTCTGCTTCTGCAGGTGCCCGCAGACCTCCTCCATGGCCCAGACCTTGTTACGGCCGGACGCCGCGCCCTCCGAACTCGTGTCGGACGCCACGCTCTCGGCCCGCCGCAGCGCACTCAGGTCCGGCTGGCTGCGCGTCTTGCTCCCGCTGCCGCTACCGCTGCCGACGCTGGCGCTCGGCGCGGGCGTGGCCACGGCAGCCAGCGGCACGTCGTCGTCGTCCGGCCTCCGCGCGGCCGCCGGCACAGGCTCGGCTTCGTGGATGCGCTCGAGGCTGCGCCGCCGCGGCTGCAGCCTCGCCACCCTCTGCGCCCTGCGCGCCGCGACCAGCTGCGCGCTGGTCTGCCTTTGCGTTAGCGTTTGCTGCTGCTGCTGCTGCTGCTGCTGCTGCTGCCCTGGCTCCTGCTGCTGTCGCTGTCGCCGGCTTGCCCTCCTCGGCGGCCTGGGCAGCTCGGGCTCCTGAAACGCGAGCTTGAGTGTCGTCACCAGCAGCGACGAGAGCACGAGCGCGAACGTCAGCACGCTCCTCCGCAGCACCACCGCGCCCGCGCGCCCGTCCCGCTCCATCCAGGCCCGCGCGAGCAGGCGGCGAGCGTGCGAGCGGGGTCTGCTCCTCAGCTCGCCTCGCCTCGCCTGGCCTGACTATGTTCCTGCGCGCCCCAACGGTTTGCGCCCCCGTCGCGCCGCGGCCCGCCGTCGCCGGCCCGTCCGCGCCGCCCGCGCCTTCAGGAAGCGCTCGCCGCCGGGGCCTCGCGCGCCGCGGGCCTCGCGCGCGCCGCCGCCGCCCGCGCGCCGGCCGCGCCGCCGCCGCGCGCGAACAGGGTCTGCGGCCCGCGCGAGCCCACCCGCCGCTGGGACAGGCGGAGTCCCGCCTTTGCGCGGCGCGGCGCGGCTTGGCGCAACCGATTTTTCCCTTGTGCTCGGCGACGGCCGCGCGCCGCAGACCTCGCGCGGCGGGGCGGCGGGGGCGACGGGCGCTGGAGCGAGGCGGCGCGAGGCGAGGCCGGCAAAGACCGAGCCCCGCGAGAGCGCGAGCGGCGGCCACGGCGGTCCCCGGCTGCTTGCTCGGTGTACATGCAGGTGCTGGGCCGCCGGCCTGTGACTTCTGGGGGAGGAAGCAAGGCACGGCGCCGATCACAGCGCAGCGCAGCGCAGCGCAGCGCCGCGATCGCAGTGCAGCGCCGAGATCGCAGTGCAGCGCTGCGGTCGATGGGGCTGGATGATGGCGACAGGGATCGCACGCTCCTGGCCAGTGATCAGTCGGGACGCGCGCGCGCGAAGCTGCGCACTATCCACGACACGACACGACACGCCATGCCACGCCACGCCACGCCAAGCCACGCAGCGCCGCGCCCTGCGTGATGATGTAGTGTGGTGGGGCGCGCTGGAGATGCGGACTCGCCGAGCATTTCCGCAGAGGCCTGCCGCGGCCTCGCAGGGTGTTTCCTTTTCTCGTTCTGAGTATGTCTTCGCCAGCCTCGTCGTCCGCGTGCGTGAGGTGAGACGATGCGTTCTTTGCACGGCCACGCTGCGAGAGCCAGGCCGCTAGACCGGGATGGGCAGCAAAGCCCGTTCGTGACGGACGGAGAACAACCTCTCCCGCCCCCGCGCGAGCAGACCTCCTCGTCCTCTCTCAAGGCGCAGCACGTCCCGCCGAGCCCCATTCGCCTGCACGCGTGGACGTTCTCTCTCTCGCCACGCCTAAGCGCAAGCCCTCTCAGCCTGCCAGCAGCGCCCCAATGCACCTCCCTCCCCTCCCCCTCCGCCGGGCCCATCGCGCACGCGTCGCCCTCTTCTCCTCTCCCAGCATCACCTTCGTGAAGCCGAGCCCTCCATCTCCTCCTCCTCCTCCTCGCTGACCTCGTAAATCGGGGCGTCTCGCCCTCTCCTCCTCCTCCAGACGCCGTGCGCGCCGCGGCCCGGGCCGCGTCCGGGTGCAGGTCCAGGTCCAGGTCCTCGCCGCCGTCCTCCTCCTCCTCCTCCTCCTCCTCCTCCTCCTCCGCCTCCGCCTCCGCCTCCTCGTCCGGCGCCGCCTGCTCCGCCGCCGCGATCCTGGCGCGGCAAGTGGCGCGCCGCGCGGCGCAAGTGGCGCTTGGCGGCGCGCAAGTGGAGGGTCGCGGCCAGCAAGTGGCGGGTTGCGGGAGAGAGGGGAGGAGGCGGAGGCGCGGCAGTCGAGGTCTCGCGCGCGCGGCGCGGCGGCGCGGCGGCGGCGCGGCGGCGGCG